>LD347732.1:123392-141666 GCA_001465055.1 Ptychodera flava
GGGGCCAAAATACTGAAGGTTCTTATAAGAATATTCCTTTAAGATTACTTTAGATCCTAA
The DNA here is from genome assembly GCA_001465055.1 of Ptychodera flava. Classification (NCBI taxonomy): domain Eukaryota; kingdom Metazoa; phylum Hemichordata; class Enteropneusta; family Ptychoderidae; genus Ptychodera; species Ptychodera flava. The sequence goes on from LD347732.1 coordinate 123,453, forward strand.
AAGACATTTTCTTTTAGGCGTCCTAAAAGACATTTTCGTAAGGGATCAGCAAGCTAGCGAAGCATAAACCATCCCACGACCAATTCTCCAGCAATATAAATCATTTCATATTTCTTTTCCTCAGGACTGGGCTGATAATAATCTGAGAATTGAACTGGCCCATCCAAACCGTTCCGTAGGGGGGCTGACGCAGAGTTGGCTTGTGCAACCACCGCTGCTTCTTCAAGGATTTCTGCATCTGTATAACTTAATTCAGCCGCAGCATGCATATCTTTAGCCTGATTTTCTCTTTCCCAATCAGCCTGGAGTAATCTTTTTTCTGACCAGACATTTTTGTCATGTTCAAATTTTTCTAATGCTTTATCATGTCTAATTTTCTCTTCAAAAAGAGCCTCACCATTCCCGGAAAGCTTTTCTCCGATAATATTTCCTCCTGTGAATGCCGTTGCATTTAATACAGCACCGAGAACTGTCATTCCTATAGCTGAAGCCATGGTTGTATATTATTACAAGGTATTATTTTAATTTTCACTGTATATACGACCCTACGGAGTCAATCATGTCTGGTCAAAGTAACTTCGGTCTAGGTGCAATTCACGGAAAGACCGTGAAAAACAGTTCGTTTTAGCTTCTGCCCCTGTGCAGAGTCACAAACATGCTGTACAATTTTCTGAACTGAAAGACGTCTATGAAATCACAATAGACGCTACAAAGGCTGCAAATGATCCTACTCCTTTTGCTCTGACATGGGATGGGGATAGTCAGAAATTCACGCCTTATAACGTACCACATAACATCTTAGATATATTGGATAGTGAAATTGCAGGAGGTGTTGATGAACTGCCTGGGACTCCGAATGTGATTTATTTTGATAGCAATGTTAACAAATATAAATTGTCCGATTTTCGCCTTTCTTTATCTTAAGCCTAATAACCCATACATTACACTACTTGGTATACCGGTTTACCTTAAAATTAGTCCTCTTAATACAATAATGAAGACAGATAATACTCTGCAAAGGTGGATAAATAATGGGGAGAATTATTGTTCATATACAGCTAGCAGGGTTCCAATAAGATTATTTTGGGACACAACTTTAAAGAAACTAGGTCTGAAAAGTGTGGGGGAGGGGACAGCTGAATTAAATTTACAGACGGCCAGTCAACAGATGGCTGATAATATGAAAATAATTCAGCATGGTACAGTTTTTATCAAATGCATAAAATTGCGTACAGGAGACGAGTTTGATGATTTAGTTGGAAATATTGCTATAAAAACAGATTCAAGAACACCTTGCAATATTATCATAACTATTGATAAAGATAAAAAAGATTTAGATATTTTTACTCGTACTCCGGAAGAAAGTCGTTCCGGCCTCATTTCTTTTGTTAAAAAAGATACAACTACTTACACTTTAGATATCAGTACCATTTATCTAAAACGTCTCATTTTGTTTGAAGTAATGGTCTTCCGACACAGTTTAAGTTCAGAGGAAATTTCTAAAATTTTATCTATTGCGTGAGCAAGTTAACTCTGCAGAAAATTTTTCATGAAAACTGTAGAATGTCACATCTCAGTTATGACATCAATGGCTGCTAAGCAACATTCGTTCCAAAGTTATTGCAAAAGCGGTATTGCGAAAGTCCTACTGGAAAGCCCCTGTCAAAATGGTATTGCGCAACAGTGTTCCGTAGGGGAATGTAGCTAAAATGAATAAAATGGGTGTGGATATTCTTATTTATCCCAATTACACACATTATATATACTACTAAGGCATTTTGAAATATATAAAGTGAATTTTATTTGTCAACAAAGTACATGTAACAAAAATTACAAAGTTTTTGAATAAGTTTTTCATGGTTAAATTTCTTTATATATATGTGAATTTAACATAACATTTTTCAAATGATCAGTTTCTATTTGATACACATTTTAAATATTGTGATCTGTTGATCTTACCGTGGGTCTTTCAAAGGACAGATTTTACCATTTTTTGTGTATTCCATTATCAGATTGTTCAGAAACCAAGTCATTCAAAAACAAAGCTTCAGAACAATAATTGCTATGGCCAATTTCATATCATTCAGCAATTCAAAAAAAAAGAAATCTCTTTGCATGTACATCTTCATGAATATTGAGATAGATGCTTCCTTACTTCACTACAACAATTTTTGTCAAAAATTTTCCTGCAGTATAGCACCTCATGTAATTTTTCAATAGAAATTTTAATTCAGAGACGATGATTAAGTATACTGATAATTATTAACTAAACTTTAGATTTTTGCTCAGAACTATTGCAGTAGACTTCATTGTCCTTAAGGGAAACATGTTTTGATGTTTTGATATTAAATATAGTTTGTGTTCAAATGTGTTTAATCCCGTAGTAGCTTGTTGCTGAAAATATGCTAATTTTCTATAGATGAAATTTATACTGATTTTTCTACTTTTCAGTGATTTTCATACATGATAGGATTCATATAGTGAAAGGCATAGAAATTCAGTTCTCACCTTTGTGAGATCTATAGTTAAGATGCAACTGATTTGCATGCACCTACTTTGATATCGTTTAAAGGGGAAGGTTACCCAGTGATTATGTATTCTGCAATAAGATATCTATAACAAACTGGTGCGAAATCTGTTTTTGTTATTAATTTTCACTTACTGATAGCACGATGGCATCCACTTGAAAACCTTTAGTTATAGGTGGAAGTGACGTAAGAGCCTACGACTGCACTGACGCTTGTGGGGCTTCCTCGGCTGAAGACTACGGGGAAGCCCTATAAGTGCCAGTGCAGTCCTAGGCTCTTACGTCACTTCTACCTATAACCTATGGTTTTCAAATGGGTGCCATCGCGCCATTGGTAAGTGAAAGTTGATAACAAAGACAGGTGTCGCACCATTTTTTCATAGATTTTTTATTGCTGAACATACAATCGCTGGGTAACCTTCCCTTTTAAGATAATAATAGTAAAGATGGTTACTGTTAGGATAATAAGTGTAACATGTTATATAGACTTCAAAGTTACAAAGTTGCTTAGTACAAAGAGTAATCGGATACATTTTCATTATAAGATAACCAGGTATGTTCGATAGAAAAGGTCAACAGATTGTGTCTATTGCAAAGCCATTGGATATTCTGATCACACCATAATTACACCCCTGTCGAAATTTGGTACTTCAATTTTAATATTTTTGAGGACATGGTCATGTTAAGAAAGAAGAAATGGTAATATTGAGTACACTCTAATGGATTACCATATCTTTCTGTCATAAAGTCTAAGTTACAAACCACATTACATTTTTTGCAATATTTACATTTTTCACCAGAGGAATTTCAACTACTGTCATTCATTCATGTCAACAAAATCAAGAGATACATTGCATTATTTATGACATTTTCAACATTTTACCCAACTGTAACGTTTTCCTATTTATTATGCCAACTTGTTCTTTCAATTTTGCCATTCATATAGTCCACAGTATAGTCTCATTTAATATTCATTGCTTTTAGGTACATTTAAGAAGGACTTCTCAGTTGAAAAATATATTTTTAAAATTATTTTATTCTTTAATCATAATGTAGTACTTGCATTTAATAATTTTGTACTGTAAAAGTTAATAGTAGTAACATATTTTTGTATTGCAATATTTGAAATGACAGTAATATTTTCCTTTCATGACTTTGCTACTATTGTTGTTCAGTTTGTCAACTGCACTTTCTTGCTCAGCTCCCTGAATTTTGTTGAAATATCCACTTGTCAGCCTATCATCATGATCTGTATATTTACATATAGATCCAGACTTCATACAATGCATAGGTCAACTAGTACAATTTTGACTATAAAGGTAATAGACTGTTAACATGATAATAGTAGACATTTCAACTTGCTCTTGGCAATAGAACAAGAAAATGTAGTTAATACAAAGAACAGAAATAGGGCAGAAACCAGTTGTTACAGCTACTTTTAAAGTACATATCAGTATTTTACTAGAAGTAATTGACCTTTAATGCAATATTTTTCATAAGTCAACTTGGCTCAGTTATCTCAGAAAGATACATTTTATGTAAACACTTTTTTTTAAATATATGTTATTTTATTAATACAAACTTTGTTTAAAATTTATATAGCTCTCAACTTGTTTTATTTGTGTATGAAGGTGTTGTCTGCTGATTTTACCACTTCATTGCTCTTTCTCCTCTGTAGAGGCCCAACTGTACCAGAGAGAATATGGACTTTGATCAAATCACTGGATAAAAAAGTTAAGGTACAATTTATCAAAGGCTGAATGCACTGGATTATTTTTTGTATGCTGAATCTTAAAAGTACAAATATGAAATCCATTGCATCAGCTTTATCAGTAAAGAAAATGGCCCAATAAAATTGCATTTCCCCATGCACCATTTCTGGAGCCTCTTTGTACGGCATTATACATATGCCACCACACAAAGCCAACAAATTGTTGTTGGCTGCAATGGGTGTACACTGATTTGCCGTATAGCCATATTTAATCCCATCTAGCTAACTACTTGTGACCTCATTGTCATGAGCTCGGCCTGTTAGCTTCCTTGACCTTTGATATCTACCCCCTTCCCCCAAGCTGCAGGTTGTCTGTGAGAGGTCTGTCTCAGAGCTGCAAGATGTCTGTAAGAGGTCTGTCCGAGAGCTGCAAGATGTCTGCAAGGTCTGTCCCAGAGCTGTGGGTTGTCTGCAAGAGGTTTGTCCCAGAGCTGCAATAACTAATTATATATTCACAGAATAAGCTCACTGCAGCTCTGTCCAGAAAGCTGCAGTGAGTCTGTTTGTGCAGATCTGCCTCAGCTCTTCATCAGCTCTTTGCAGATCTGCAGGTTTAGTAAGGGAAACTGCCTCTAAGTTCAACAAGCATTGCAGTGACATAGACAAATGGGGAAATTTCCAAACACAAACATATATAGCAAGAAGCCTGAAGCATCTGATATGTACATCTGGTTTAAAGCTATTCTAACCAAATCTCAAAGCATCAAACCAGGGATTTGTAAAGAAGCAATAACTTGACTTACACAGACGAACAATTCCATAAATATACATTATGACAATTAGTCCGTGGGCTAGAGGGGGTCTACCTGCACCCCCACCACAGAATAACAAACCTGTATTTTTCAGAAGCCTTAGTATCCCTAGAACACGAAACAGAAAACAGAAAAAATATAGGGATGCAATAGCTGTTATGGTCATGTTTTGAAGGGTACTGCAAAATCACGATTTTGCGACCCACATACATTTTCGTCAAATGTGTCTTCTTGTGTGCCAACTGCTGAGGTTACTTTTTAACATAACCTCTTTTGTTTGGTATTATTTCCCTTGAATTGACCTAGCATTGCTGGCAAATGATTGGGAGGCGGCTGCGTCTGACTCATGACCATCCAATTCATGATCCTCAGAGGGGGGCGTGGACAGACACACCATCAAGGTCGACGTCAATATTGCGAAAGCGCGATGTGGGCGGTAAGCCATCCTTGATGCTGTAGCCAAGTAGCGCTTATGAGTGTCATGAGGCTGAGACTTGCTCGTGTTTGCAATGATGGGCACCATGAGAACCGGTTTTAACCACTGAAGGCTGTCCCATTGCTCTAGGCCATATGGTATGTGTCAACTGGGTGGGCCCGTAGCTAGGGGCACCAGGATGACTAATGTTAGCAGAAGACAGATGCACACGTTTAACACCGCGACGCCCCTTGCTAGTGGGAGCTGGCTTAAGAGTTGAACGAGTGGCAGTCTGTTTGCCTGTCGAAGACGAGTGGCTCTGCACTGGTGTACTCCAGTGGGACTAGTGCTTCTGACAGGAAGCCCTGTACCTATGTTAGGGCCCAGTTTTTAAAACCAAGCTGTGTTAAACATTCGTCCTGACTGAGTGATGGTACGGTAGCTGTTGTCCAGGGACAACTGGGTTAAAGTAATTCCAACCTGGAGGCTGGTAATACGTGCCCGGTTGGAAAAATGGGGATAATTTCCATACGGCTGAAAAGTAGGCTGGTTGAAATTAGGATGACCTATCTGAACACCAGCTTGTGTAGGACATATTGGGAATATCCCGCTCTGCTGCGGGATGGGCCCCTGGACCGCGGGGATGGACCCCTGGACCGGATGCGCTATTTTGCGGGTTGCGGGCTGCGGGCTGCGGGTTGCGGGCATGAAAAAATGTGTGTTTTTTGGTATCATTTTTGCTAGTAGTTAGAATAAATGCTAAAATAGTATCTAGATGTATTTGTTTATGGAATAAAAGCCGTGAACTTCTTGAATAATGCCGTTATTTTAGCTTACATCTGGTAAAGCGCCACCAACGTCAGAATAGTCCATTTCCCATCCAACGCCGTTGCACAGCGCACTGCCAATCGAAGCTTTCGAAATGATATGACTGAACACGGATGAGTAATAATATGAACACAAGAAAGATTTCACAACATCTCGCTATATTAACTTTTTATGTTATGATTAGGATGGATAGTTTAAAAGTAACCTTGGATCGTTGACAGCACAGATGAACTGGGAGATGAACTTCAGTTCGTTGAAACTCGACACGCGAATAATTTGTTACTTTTTCATAGAATGCCATGCCCTTCTCACACTTCAGATTAGTTCAACCGCCGATAAAAGCACAATTTTCAAAATCGTTTTCAATGCCGTTTAAAATAATTTTATTGTTGTGAACACGATTATAGTCCTAGGCAACTTTTCAAAGTCACGCTGGATCAAATGCATGGAGGGGGCATGGAGCGACTATCATACTGCAGGTGCAAGTCATAGAATACGTTCATGATATTAGGAGATACATTATTGAGAGCTGCAGAACACAAACTCATCCAAAAATATTCCTATTAGATCGATTCCTGAAAATAAGTCAACGCACCGGCGTGTTTTTCCCACTGAAATTCTCGCGTAAAATGTTAGCAGAATGTCGTTCTCTGAGGTCGCGACCTCGCTTGAACCGAAATGGCAAAGTAAACTAAGTCCTTTGTTGTACGTCTTTTTCTTTTTAAAGATTTCATGAAAAATACACGGCATTTAAATACACATCACTTCTATGCTTTTTTAAGTCAAATCTTTCCTTACGCATTGCATTTAAGTAGGCATTGTTTAATTTTCTGTATGTGTTGCCCTGGAACCGAATTGTGAATGGATGCATTACAAAGAATTTACTTCCTATGGCCTGATACTAGAAATGTAACAATTTTCATTCCGCGATAAGTGGCGACATTTCCGAGGCGCGATTTTTTTTTTGTCAGTCTGGTATTACGTATATTTCTCACTCACATCCATGGCAAGAAAGAAAAGTGATTTCAGATCCCTAATTATTTGTAATGGCCAGGCAGTTCGGAATAAATAAATTGGTCATCGGAATCGCCGCTTTTAGTTTAGCAGATTTTGATTTTTTTCAGAAACATGACGTATTTTCACCCATTTGGTTTGATGTGTTGTAGCATCTTTAGTCCAAAAAATCAAGTTTACAGCATTGATGTTTTCAACAGCCTTCAAATATACAGTATTACGTTAAAATACACCATACAGTAGTGTTTCATTAATTTTAACCATCTTAACCTGATGGTGAAATATGGACTTGGCAGGAAAAGGGATACTGTACGATAGACCTGATCATGATTATTGATAATAGACACCTTCTAAAGGTTTTATTTCTTATATACTAAATGCCATATTACATATATTAGAAATCTAGCCATAATTCTAAAAACCCGCAGCCCGCAACCCGCAGCCCGCAGCCCGCAACCCGCAGCCCGCACTTTAGCAGATACCCCCCTGGACAACCTTATTAGTATGCATAGGTGCTGGGCTCCTGGTACTGGAAGCAGATTGCCCAGAGACAGGCTCTGTGGTTCTGCTTGGCGCAAAAATGGACTGGCTAGAAACCGCTGAAGAAGCTAACTGCGCTGTCTCATCGGGATTAACCATCCCTTCGGTAACATTCAATGATAAACGGACATCATTTACCTGTTGTGGGTCAGATAAATTTTCCGATGTCTAAGGAGATCGTCCACCCTGAACGGAGCAAATTTCTGTGTTGGTGTCACCAGCCATTTGAGCACAGTGCATTCCAACCAAAACTCGCGACTCAGAATTTGAAGGGTCAGCCTAAGGGGTGTCCGAGGTGACGTCATCAAGGGAGGGAGCAAAATTAGACCATTCGTCCTGTGCCCAAATCAAACAAATGTCACAAGGTTGACTTCTTGTGCATTCTCGACATCGGAAACACAAATCATGTCCGTCTAGCAGTGAGAACTGCTGTTTAGAATCACATGTCCGATAGGAGAAGGCCATGACCAAAATTGGAAGAAGTGATGACTCAAAGAACAATAAAGAATTTTCAAGGAACACTGAAAACAGGGGCACTAGAAAATACGAACTGTAAAAACCACTCGGTCGTGAAATAAACGCCGATGAAAATATACAGTAGAGTGTCTTAGCTATACGGAACACGTGGCATAGGACAATAGCCCAAAAGGCTTACATGAGAAAAACATTCAAGAACTCATTGAAAACCAGAATTAGCGGAAAAAGCTAACTGAAAACAACAAATAAGGTATCCAAAAGGGAAATAGTCACTGAGCTGTCGATCCTTAAGCGGAACAAAGCAGCTACAATGACAAAAAACTTGCCAGTGCCATTAGAGATAGTCGTGCAAGATTCACTGGGTTAGGAAGTACAGTGACCTACGTCACAGGAAGTCTGAGCAGGAAGTTCAAGTTTTTGTTCTTTCATAAATGGAGCCCCAAGGGTTATTTCCTGATAGTATCTGGGTGAGTATTTCAAATAAGCAGAATTAATGTATATGCAAAGCAATGTGTCTGTATTACAAAGATTGAGGGTTTTGCTGTATGTACATCCAATGAAAATCCAATAGAAATGCAAATATAACATGTGAATAAGAGAAATTCCAATTTCCCTAGTGTCTTACCTGAAGTGCAAATTTACAGTCTTTGAATGGAGCACAGTGTTTCCTTGCTTGCCCGAGGGTGGTGCTCTATACAAAAGTGCTCATTTGCATGCTTCTGAGCATGCTGAGATAACTTGTTGTCTGTGTATCTTCCGTCATATTACTGTTATGTTTTCAGTCGCATACAGACCAAACAATCAGTTGATACAGGTCAAAAAACTAAACACTTTAATGAACTTAATAACCGTGCTTCGCGCCATGCTGGGCGGAAGTCTTCAAGAGCAAATTACGACACAACACAAGAACACAGGCATGCAGCTTTGCTAATGTTGAGGGCGCATATCTCTACTACTGCAATATGCTACATCCCCTCTTCTTTAAAGCTATTGTCATCATCGATCAACAGTGTTCCTTTGATTTAAAATTCAAGTGTAAATGTTTCAAACGTCTTTGGAATTTGCAGAATTTGTTTGGTTTTTAATAAGTAGTCAATAGAGCTTTTAGTCATGTTTTTCTTTATTGAGTCTTTTGAAACAATTCTAACTCTAATAAACTGGAAAATGACTACTTATCAGCCGAATGGAAAATCTAGTCAGTTATAAAGTCTTTGTATTTTTAAGGGGGTTGTGTGTTCCTTCTAGTTATGGTTGACTTCATAGCTGTCCAATCTGGTGTCTCAGCAGGATTGGGTTGTTGCTGATTTTGGATGGGTTCGTCAGCGGAAGTGGCTGGTGTCTCGCTCATTGGTGGCTCTAACACTGGTACTACTGTAGATTTCCTGTTTCTCTGCATATTCCTTGGTTTCTGCTTTTCAGTAATGACTGGTCTCAGATGGCTTTTGTTTCGTCTGAACTGCTTTCCATCTGGAGGTTTCACTGTGTATGATCGGGGTGTGCTTGCTGTATTTACAACTGTTGCTGGGCTCCATGTCTTGCTGATAGGATTCTGAATGTGTACTTACTGACCTTACAGCAACTCTGGTAGTGGCTTTGAGTGTGTATCATGGTTGGCTGCTTGGATATGCTCTTGAGATTTCAAATATTGATGAATCTCATCTCGGTTCCTGGCTGCCTGAATTCTGCCTGGAAGTGTAGTTTTGTACACTCTGCCGTTTAGTAGTTCAGCTAGTGATGGTATATTGGATGTGATTGGAGTTGCTCGAATATTGAGCAATGCGAGGTTTGGATCTTCTCCTGATTCTTTGCATTTGTTGAGAATCTTCTCCACTGTCTGCACATGTCGTTCTATGAACCCATGCCCCTTTGGGTAGTATAGTGACAATGTAATGACTCTGAAACCGTATTTCTTGGCAAAGGTTTGAAAATCTCTCGACGTGAACTGGGAGCCTTTGTCACAAACTAGGGTATCTGGTATGCCCTGCTCAGCAAACAAGATTCTTGTTTTGTTCACTATAGTACTTGCCCTGATGTCCTCTAAATTCCTTATGAATGGAAATTTGGAATAGTAATCTGCTATAATCATGTACCAATTATGGTGTATGTAAAACAGATCTGCTCCAACTGTGTGCCAGGGTCGGGGTGGTATCTCCATCAGGATCATTGAGAATTCTGAATTTTCTGGCACGGACTGCACAATGCTACACACTTCTCTACGTCTTTATATATGCCTGGCCAGTATACGCTGGATTTTGCTCTGAGTTTGCATTTTTCTATACTGAGGTGGCCAGTATGAATCTGCTGGAGTATTTCTTCTCTCATGATTTCTGGAATTAGCAGTCTACTGCCTATCAGTATTATTCCATCTTGTATGGAGACATATCATCATGGAGTGACCAGAATGGTTTGATGTCAGGGTGGACATCCTTTATGCTGTTAGGCCATCCTTTTACAATTTGCTCACTCAACAGTTGTAGCACATAGTCTTTTGCTGTAGCAACTTTTATTTCTGACTGCTTTATAGGTGTTACATTCACCAAGTGGTGTATCTGGATTCCCATATCATTGATTTCATTGGTGTCATGAGGTGACAATCTTGACAATGCATCAGCCAGTATAATCTGCCTACCTGGCTTGTACCGGATGTCAAAATCGTATGGCTGAACTTTCAGCAGCATCCTCTGAAGTCGAGGTGGTGCTTTGGTCAAATTCGATGAATTTGCTCCAAAGAACGGTGGTCGCTTTCAACTCTGAAGCTTCTACCATACAAGTATGTGTGAAATTTCTCACATCCATATACCATGGCTCACATCTCCAGCTCTATGTCTGTGTATCTTGTTTCAGCAGGTGTTAGTGCCTTTGATGCGAATGCTACTGGCTTGTTTTCCTGTACTAACACAGCACAAATTCCTTTGCTGGATGCGACTACCTGTAGTGTGATTGGCTTTTTTCGGCCATAGGATGCCAAGGTAGATTCACTGCTGACTAGTCTCTTTACAGACTCAAATGCTTTGCCGTGTGACTGGGTCCACTCAAACTCAGTATCTTCTCTGATTAGTTCTCTCAAAGATGCTGTATGTTCTGTCAGTTTGGGTATAAATGGCCCCATATAGTTCACCAGACCTAAGAATGTATGAAGCTCCTTCTTATTTGTGGGCGGTTGCATCACTTCTATGGCCTTGCTTTGTCAGGGTTGGGCGTGACCCCCTCCACTGTATACAGCATGCCAAAGAAACTGCATTCTGTGGTTTTAATGTAGCATTTTTTTGTTCAACTTGATGCCAGCTTTCCTGGTTTGTTCCATGGTTTCATGGAGATGTATGTCATGGTTTCTTTCTCCATAACCAAATACTTAGACATCATCTGCGATGCCTACACCACCTGTATATTTCTTGTACGTTTCATCTCTTTTAAACTTGAATAACTCTTGGCTCATATGGAGACCAAATGGCATTCGTCTGAAACGATATCTCTCAAATGGGGTGTTGAATGTCGTCAGGTATGATGACTCTTCGTCCAATCTGACATTCCAGTAGCCATTTCGGGCATCAAGTTTGCTGAACAATGTAGCTTCGGCTAGTCGTGGGGTGATTTCCTCCAATATTGGTGTTGGGTAGTGATCTCTTTTAATTGCTGCATTTAAGTCTCTCGGGTCTAAACATATGTGGAGTCGATCATTTTCTTTTTATCGTACAACAATGGAATTTACCCAATCAGTAGGTTTGCTGACTTTGGTGATGATTTTTTTGTCTTCCATCTCTTGTAATTCTGCTTTCAGCTTGTCTCTAATCTCTATTGGTAATCTGCGAGCTTGGTGTATCATTGGTTTTACTTCTGGGTCAAGGGTTATGTGGTAGGTGTAGTTTTCAAAACATCCTACTACGTCATTAAAACAACCTGGATACATCTTCATGAGGTGCTCTTTGCTCTGTATTCTGGGACGGCCTTCTAAGGGTGTATCACTATTAATAATGTACTCAGTACTTTTTGTGTATTCAGCACGATGATTGTTCTGGGCTTTAGGATCAGTTTTTCTTTCCAGCTTGGCAATATCAGTCTTCTGTGTTTTGTTATGTGCACCATCCTTTTGTGTCGAGCTTGCTTCCACTGAACAGTTCAGCAATATCAAATTTAGATCTTTGCATGCATTCAAACCTAGAACGGCTGGACCAGGTGCATCTGTTACATGGAAAACACATTTGATTTTCCTCCCTTTTTGTAGGCAAGGAATTGCTGTTATACCAAGCTGTTTGATACAATAGCCACCATATGCTGTAAGATCTGTCCCACTCTTCTGCAGCTGACTCTCACATGGGTAACCTTTGCTGTCAAATTTCTCTGGGTATATCAGGTGGAAAAGACGGAGAGGTAATATGTTACCTTGAGCTCCTGTGTCAACTTTACAACTCATTTCTATTTTCTTCTGTTCCTTTCTCTGTATCAGTAGCTTTGTATACACTTCAGTGACTTTTCTGTTGTCATGTGTAAGTGTATTTACTAATATAGTTCCTATTTCGAAGACATCACCATCTCTCTCTGGCATGCTGTCTTGTGTATAGTCCACATTATGAATTTGTTTACCCTGTTTTATCATTTTCGGTTAGGCTTTGATTTGTTATGATCAGCATACTGTTTGCCAGTGATTCAGCTTACCACAAGCTCGGCACTTGCTACCGTAAGCTGGACAGTTATTTCTTGATGCAGTGTCATGTTTTTTCCACAATGCTTGCATTGTTTTGTTTCCGCTCTTTTCTCTCTGCTGTTAATCACGCTGACTGATTTAATTTCCCCCATCGAGTTCTCTCTATGGTTGTCAGCAAGTGTTTTCATCTGTTTCCTAGTGGCTTCAAATGCCCTTGCTATATCTAGGGCTTGTTTCAGGGTTAACTTCTCATTACGCCCTATAAGTTGCTTCTGAACTTCTGGATGACATGACCCCCCCTATTAATTGGTCAACGAGTCTTGCTTCGTGCTCGTTATCAGTACCAAATTTGCATTTGGCCGCTTCATTCTTCAGTTTGACCATGAAATTATCCACAGGTTCTGTTTGCTGTTTCATATCTTGAAACTGATATCTGTGCTTGCGATGATTTGATCTCAGCTCTAGGTGTTGGGAAAATCTGTCTAGTAACACTGTTGGTTTCTTTCTATCGTCTTCATTGTCGAAAGACCAGCTATTGTAGATATCTAGACCAGATTCCCCTACCCATAGTAACAGATAACTAGTTCGTTCTTCATCCGATGCATCTTTCAGTGCAGTTTTAAAAGTTAACTCACATTTTTGCCGGAATCTGCTGGAGGTTTTTACCATATCGGGCGCCTCCCATTGCATTACGTGCGGTTGATGTGGGGCTTGCAGTGATGTCATTTTCACTCACTATCGTCTGCGGTGTTTTTCTTCGCATTAGGCATACAAACCAAACAATCAGTTGGTACGGGTCAAACAACTAAACACTTTAATGAACTCAATAATCGTGCTTCGCGCCATGCTGGGCGGAAGTCTTCAAGAGCAAATTACAACACAACACACGAACACAGGCATGTAGCTTTGCTAACGTTGAGGGCGCATACCTCTACTACTGCAATATGCTACAGTTACTTTCCATTTATTCTTCTTGGACAAGCCAGCAAATAAGCAATGGTAAATGGTGACAGTGTCCTGATAACTACTATCACTGAGTCGGGATAGGTGGGTGGGAAGAGCGTAGAAACACTGGCCTCATTCAAAGTCTGTAAATTTGCATTTCAGGTAAGACCCTAGGCAGGCAAATTGGAAGTCCTTTTCATTACGCTTCATGTTTCTACAATTGCAAAGGCTGAACAGTGATCCTGCACCACTGTATGGTTGCAATTAATTGCTCCCCATCCTGTGAAACAGGCATCTGTCTACATTGGCATTGTGGGTGCTGGTTGATGAAGAGGTCTGCCGTTGTGAATGGGTAACTGTTCGACCACCCACCAGTGAAGTTCCAACTTTGCATCAACGATCGTAGAGGTGACAAATGGGGTGTCGGTAGTGGGCAGCACCTGTGACCATTGCCCCTTGTTCATCCTCTAGCAGCCCTGGTAAATGTACAACTTCTCGTAGTGAAAAAGTGTGTCTTGATAGCAGTCTCCTTGCAGCTATCTGAATTTTCTTTGCCTTGGAATGAGGCAACGACACTTCAATCTTTGTAGTGTTGTAAATCTTACCAAGATGTACTAGCTGTCTGGTTGGAACTGTGACGGATTTCAATTCGTTTGCGATGAACTCTAGTTTGAGAAGGAGAGGCCACATTATCAAGATTGTGGTCGTATTGCGCTGATACTAGGCTGATCACGGCCAGTGTTCAGTAAGTCCTCTAGCTAGCCGCTGCACATTACCCCTAGTTTGCATATGTGTGATAAAACCACTCTTAATAGCTTGGCAAATATTCTTGGAACTGATGTCAGTCCGAATGGTAGGCATATGTACTGTAAACCTGCCCCTGCCAAATGTGGCGATGATCAGTGCAGATTGGGATCATAAGGTATGCATCGGTAAGATCAATGGGGTCATGTATCATCTCCTCAATGTCTGTTGCCCTTCCATTCGGAAGTGTATCTTCTTTATAAATTTATCCAGGTCACGCAAATCAATAATGACCCTACAGCCCAGCGTCTGAATTCAAGCTAACCTGATGGCGCGAGACCAACAGTTTTCATGCCGGACCAGTAACTCTTGAAAGATGTCCTGCTGTTCCTAAAGACGCGGACCAGTAACTTTCCCCATATGTACAGAAGTTTACCAGAATGTTTTGCTAAGCTAAATACCTGACAAAATTATTCAAAGGTACGAAATTTATTCTTTCAAGAGATTTTCAAAACGTAAATTTCGCAAATAAAAACTGAACAGATTGCTCGGTACTGCATCAAAGCGAAAGACCATATACCTCACGTTTTCACGCGAGATAGTGGTGCTATTCAATATGCTGCCGGTTTGTTAAGCATGAGTTAGGTTCAAGATCTCTTTGTGGTCATAAAAGTGTTATTGTTTAACGTATCGACCGTGTTGCATGCGTCGAGATAAACTGGATTTCTAGGACACCTCAAAATTGCACTTTTATATAATATTGGATATTTACGGCTACTGGACATCAGTATCAAAATTAGAACTGTTTGGTCAGATAAGTGAGGTGGTGAAATCTCCGATTCAGGATGTTTACCTACCATTTTAGACAAGTCTAGTATCGCATAATTTAAGTTTGTGTTGGACTACGGAAGTTGGGCTTGGCCAGACCGAGGGGCCAGATCTGTAAGGTATATGGTGCCCTCCCCGATGTACATCGAATACTTACCCACGATTTGACAATTATAGTATCGTCTTGGATAAAAGTTACAGCCGGATTGAAGAAGTCGGGCTTGGCAAATCTTTGAGGTGGCAAAATCACCGACATAAATATCGAACACTTGTCCCGAAATGGGGGATAAACATCGGTAATTTTACTTAGAGCAGACGTGCCCGAGACACAAGGTAAGGCATTCTAGTGTCGATGTTAGGGTCCCAATCGCCAATAAACATCGACTAAATCTCTGTGATTTCACAGATCCAGCGTTTCGAGACGCTAGGTAAATCATTCTAGAATTGTCTAGTATCGATTATAATATAGTCCTAAAATTGCCGATATGTATCAGTCTGGGGTAAAAATTGGCAATTTTGCAAGTGCAGCATGCAGCAAAAGAATGCAAGTCATTCTTGTAAAATCTAGTATCGATATAAGACCCGATATATCGATTGTTATGTATCGCATAAATATGTTGAACGTCAAACTTAGAAAGTAAATGTCTCATAATTAAACATTGTACAAAGTCATATCTTCATTGTGATTTGACCTTGATGGCCAATTGCCTTGGTCACCTGTGAAGATTACGCCTAAATTTAAATTTGTGATTCATCTTTTAACGTGGTTTCAACACCTCAGTATTATTTCTGTTCATCAGTTGCCCTGATTATTTGTATTCACTTCCTTGAATTCGACGACGAGTCCCTCAAAGAGGAGAAGCCAGAATCGTTTTTTGAAAGAGTCAACTGTTGTTTTGACTCCGTTTGTGTGCGATCCGCTGTTTGTGGTGCCAAAACTTACCTATCCCTGAACGGAGTTCTGGACGCGTAGCTTTTCCGTGTTGGGACATATTTCAAGCCCACGCTTGTTCTCGTTTTCTAAGTGTTAGAAATATTTGTTGTAAAGGGCCGTTTAAGGAAATTAAAACGTTTCATGTGTCTGTGCTTTTCCTTTCACTCATGTTTTTTGGCACCGAGATCAGGTGCTCAAACATTTAGTTTTGATAGTCATCTTCATTTGCTTTCCTTTAAAAGAATTAAAAGGCACAAAAACAGTTTGATGTTAGGATGTTGAAGTAGTGTCTTTTTATTTTTTCAATCGCATGTTCTTGGCCCCTATACTGAGTGGGGGTAAAACAATTTGCTCTATATTTTGATTTGACATGATTATCGGACCAGTTGATTTCCTTCAGGGCCAGTGATTTTTTTAAGTCCCGGCCCGCTTGTCCAGTAGAGATTTTGCGTGAGTTTCACATGCTGCTCTAGCCTACAGCCTTTTTGGGAATAGCAAAAATCCTGGCTGGATATAAACTGGTTGTTGACAGGTGAGACAACTTCGATGGCATGTTTATTAAGTAGGGTATTAATCTCCAGTTGGATAACAGACTGTTCTTTAAATGACCTTTCCTCAGTAACAGGTTGAATTGCTTTAGGAGGTGTAACTTGTATCCCTGAAGTACTTTCAAAATCCACTTGTTGAAAGATATATTCTTTGATTCATCAACATAAAATTGCAACCTTCCAGCGTGAAACAGGTTATCCCTTAAAATAAAGTCCTATTGAACTCCAATGGGAATCAGTCCAACAGCACTCCAATAGAACTGTCCAATAGTATTTTGAGACAGAGTCCTATGAGTCAGTCCCATAGTAGTCCAATAGGAATGTGACACCTGTCCTACGAGACGGTCCTACAGTACTCCAATAGGAATGCGACACCTGTCCTACGAGACTGTCCCATGGTGAGTCCAATAGGAATGAGACACGTGTCCTTTCAGACTCTCCCATAGTAGTCCAATAGGAACATTACTCATGTCCTATAGTCCTATAGTCCTATAGACAGTCCTATAGTAATCAAATTGGAAAGTCCCATTAATCTCAGCCAGTAGTCCGTGGGCTGGAGGGGCCAACCGTGGCACCCCCTACACACCTCTACTACATGGATATTTTCTTTGTTCTTTAGGATCTGTTGAACAAGAAAAAAGATGTAAACATTGGATATTTTGGGATGCACTACCTCTCTGGGCTTGTTTTTCATTTGCATGTACCCAGAAAAATGGCAAACAATGGGTATATGGGGTACTATTTCCTCCTCTGCATTAAACGCCAATGTCCCCTATAAAAGGGGGGGGGGGTGATTATGGTAGTAAGACTATGCAAACGTGAAAAAGCCACGCTACGGGTAAGACGCACTCGATTTGCTTCAAGGTTTCCAGAAATTCGATGTGTGAAGGCGTTAATTTCTATCCAATTTCATACATGACATTTATGAATGTATAGTGACTGCCTGTATGTGGAAAAATGTTGAAAAACACGGATATTTAATTCAGAGAACGCATATTTTCACAAAGTATGGTTCCAGAATGTCTATTTGAACTCTGTTCTAAATGTTAATGTATGCTGTCAATCATTATTACTCAAATTCAAAATGCGGCCTGGGCGATCTTGATCCCTGCGGAGCACAGCTTACAAAGCGTACTGACTTATGAAACACAGAACAGTTCTCTTCTTCCACTGTGAATTAGCAAAACAGACATGTTTCGAACAAATCACTTGTCCTTCATCAGTGTCCACACTTGATCTGACAGAAAGA
>LD347732.1:150881-162566 GCA_001465055.1 Ptychodera flava
AAAAGTTCACTGATGCATTTAAAAATGAATCAATTTAAGAACTTGCCCTAGGTATATGGCTCTACAACCTGCTGATAAGAGATAGTGTTGAACATTTGCGTGCAGAATGACACATTACATGTTTTTTTTACTCTGCGTGCATTCCTAATAAATATGCGGCTATATGGTAATTTGGGGGGGGACTTGAAAATTTTTGAGGGTATTGAGGGGGGGACTTGAAAATTTTTGAGGGTATTGAGGGGGGGATCTGAAAAAAAAAAAGATTTCAATCGCAATTCCTCCAGCCCCCCCCCCCCTCACCATTTTTTTTGAACGCGGCCTTAAGTAAGGCACACTTAGGCAGATGATGGCAATTATAAGTTTGGGGAAATTATTACACTAACCTTCATACCATGAAATACCTTTACTATTCTCCTATTCAGTGACTAAGATTGATCAAAGAGACAACTTTAGGATTTAGTGCCTTCATTTGTTCTTTCAGATCACTGATAATGGTTTTTAATGCATAAACAGCACTAGTCAACACATGCCACTTCTAAATAAAAAGGTCACTGCACAGTACACAGATGTACCGGTATAGCGACACTCAGGCGTGTCCGTAGTGATTCGCACCAACATCAACGTTGTGTTGTTCCGTGACCGCTGAAAAGTCTGGTTATAGTTGACCCCTATAGCGAACTGACCCCATTTTAGTCTGAGTATACGATAAGGGCCAACCAAGCCTTTTTGTCCATTTTGAAACCAATCACGTACCTTTAAATGCTGTGACGTGGCACGGAAGGCGTAATATAAAGCTAACGCGTGGCATATTTAAGGCACCACCACATCGTAGAAAAATTTGAGTTTGTACATCGTCGCAAATCTGAATACTTGTACACAGAATATTTTGACACATTAGAGGTAGACCTTGATACCGAGTGATGGTGCATTTACGTATATTTTTAAGTTGTGTGTCAGTGATGAAGTTCAGGGGTCACTTTAGAGTGGCAGCATGCTTTCATACGACGCAGTTCACCTTAATTTACCTTCAATTGGGTTTTCATAAGGAACACTCTGAATAGGTTATCAATGGTGGAAGAGGATTTTTACTCACGGCGGTAAGCCACCTAATATCATAATCGTGTTTCCTTCTCGTTGCTTCGTCATAACTTGATGTATCAAAACGGTAGATTGTGGCGAAGCAGAGGTGATACCATAAATCCTAGCTTATGCACATTGAGTTTGTTCATGTCTGTCTGTCTGTCTGTCTGTCTGTCTGTCTGTCTGTCTGTCTGTATGTATGTATGTATGTATGTATGTATGTATGTATGTATGTATGTATCTATGTATCTATGTATCTATGTATCTATGTATGTATCTAGGTAGGTAGTAGGTAGGTAGGTAGGCAGGTAGGTAGGTAGGCAGGTATCTATCTATCTATCTATCTATCTATCTATCTATCTACCTATCTATCTATCTGTCTGTCTGTCAATGTAAAACTTCGTTCAATTTGTCTCTTTATTCTGACTTTTACACTTATTTTAGATGATCAAATGACGAACTATGTATTCATTCTGGTCTAGTTCAATATAAACCGGTAAAAGTTATTAATCGAAAGAGTTCCAGTAATTAAAAGGCAGCATTGTTCTTCTACAGGTAAAGCAATATTTATTCAAGCAACATCTGGCAAATTCTGTATATGACATTTACATAGCGCTTTTAACTGTCTATTATGTTTACCAATTATATAACACAGATCTGTCGGCAATTTGAGTTAATTGTGTAAAGAGGTTTTCACTTCATTTCAAGTCAAACGATTACGTTTCCTAGTTACACTTGATGATTTGACAACTTTTGACTGCAATGTGACCCTTAAATGTCAGGTGTTTTTCCAACGAACGCCAATATAATATTTAGATCCCTCACTCCCCCACAACAACAACAGGAAGTACACTTGTTTACGCTTCTGAATATAGTGAACAGATTCTCTCCCTCTCTCAGATTGCGATGATATCTTATGAAAAAGGATAACACACTGTTCTTGATTCGTTATTTTTTCACTAGCTTCAGAAAAAGCGCATGAATTTCACTTTTATGTTTTAGTCGTATTACGTTGCACGCAATGTATTGCTCTGTTCGAATCCCGGAAGCTTCAGGGTTAATCTTAAGGTAGGAGCGCCACCAATTTATATCGATACATGCTTTGCTTGGAAAGACAGTATACAATTTTGTACGTACATAGAAGGTCCCGGAGCATAAAAAAAACAGTTCAAAGGATGTTAATGGGTTCCAAAAATTTGAATCAATCAAAAAATACGAGACCAAAAAATCGTCTAGTCCCTCCTCCGATCATAGAAATGAGCGGTTCCTCTTTTTGAAAATATCTAGTTTATCTTTTAACGTTTAGTGGTCGGTCCAATCCAGTTAAGTCCCTTTTTCAACAGGTCACAAAATGCCGCTGTAATCTCAAATCAACATCACACTGACATCAACTCTGACGACACAATGACACTGAATGTATGCCCGTGATATAAAGTTTGTTCAAGTAGGCAATATGGCAAGGAGATAACATTGATTTTCTATTAAATTGTTATCAAGTATAACACTTATGGTCGTTACAAATAGCAACCGAACTATTTTTGACCCTTGACACGTACATTAAATTTACATAATAAATCTGTCATCATGATTAAGCACATGTTCCACTTAGCAATCCCACGTATATATATTCACAACTTACAGTTTGATACGCAAAATGTCAATGACGAGAGTAATTTCTTCTCAGTCTGTGAGGAAAAGTGTTTAGATCGGGTACTCCTGAAGGTCAGTGAGCCTTCCTACATTTCATGGCATAGGTAAATATCGTTCATTTTGTAGAATACTATCTGAATAATAATAGGAGAATGTTAAGTTACATCTAGCAAATTGAGAGTAGTTTTTTGAGATGGTTTCAGAACAATTAGAGTATATCAATCATGTGACTTGTAGCGGATTAAAAATATATTTTTCCTTTTGTCTTGTTTACTCTATGTAACACAAGTTCAAAGAGAATGTTCATCGTTCTGTAACGCATATTATCAATGATCAAAAAAATGAATACTTCGGCTCAGCTCTCCTTTCCTCATTGCCAGCTCCCCACTGACATATCTTTGTCAGCTATCTTTACAACGAAGTTTAACGTTCCGCTCCCTCATAGGCTATCTCCGAAAACGATCCAATCTTAAAGAAATCGAGTTGCCCGTTGAGTGGTGGAATCATGACATTTCTTCACCTTCTGGAGAGGAAATATTGCCAAAAGGGAAAAAATTTGCCCGTCCGCCAAATAAGCTTCAATCACGAATGGCTGTTCACCAGAACAGTTTGATTTGGCTGCTCCTGGTACACGCTTAGTCTTGCCAATTTTCAATGGTCGTCATCTCAGACATGCTTGCAGCTTGGTGTGTTTTCCTAATGCTTCGTACCTGGCATTATTTATTCCACTGCTGTCGCTTGACCCGTTACTCTTGTGGGGGTCACAGCCTCCGCAGAACTAGTCTTTTGCATTTATATAGTAAACGTGGCTTTAGGCGACAATCTCCTCGTACCTGAGACTATATGCGCGCGCAAGGCAACAACCCAATAAATAACCAATCAGATTACAGGTGGCCACTTAAACGCCGATAACATCGTCAGTGTTTGTGGCGTATAAAGCCATAGGTGCTAACGTTGGCAACAACGTCATTCCTTGGCTACACCGAGAATGCCATCAATACAAATGCCACAAAACCTTATTCTGATCTTAGAAACGAAGGGCAGAATCAAGTTTAAATTTGCTTTGCGATGCTACATGCAATTTGTTTTTTGCGCTTTCGTTTTTCATATTGAGGACGGGTGAGTTTACTTGTTTCCGTTGTATGGTAAGTTCGCAACCCTGATCTTAGAGTAATATGTTAGTTCTGATAAAAATATGGAACAGAATATAAACTCGAGGTGAAGAACCGAAGTCGTTGTTCAGAAAGTAGTTCTGGGCTCATTCATATACTTCAGCGAAACTTCAATAATACTTTTTCTTATTTTAAACCTTCATTTTGAATGTTAGACTGAGTACATGTATCTATGCCACCCCTCTCATATCAAATGGTTTAACCCAATTAGAATAAGATCATTAGTTCAAGAATCTATAGTCGCCTGTTTGCACGTTCTTTGGCGTCCAGTATTCTCAGTATGCCGTCTTGAGTTTAGAGGAATTTATTCTTTGGCTCCACAAGCTATGGTGGTATCCTGACATTCCGACAAATATGTCCAGGTGTGCATTGTTTCCGGCAATGAACGAATAAGGGGCGTACTTGTTCATCTGGATATTCTCTGTTCCTGATCAAGGCACTGAACCTGCAGACATCATCACAAGTAAGTTGGATTGTTGCTACAATTTACACACACTTGACTTCAAAGTCTGTGTATACCAACGCTCAAGGCCATATATTGAAAGTATTGAAATCTACGCAACAGCTGATTTCGCAGAATGTTCGCGAATACTAAATGTGAGGTACATTTCCTTAATTATTCAAAAATAGCATATGCTAGAAAAAAGAAAAAATATTGCCGTCAACTTGGGTACTTGAAAAAACAGCCTAATTGTAATATTGAATATGAGGCTGGTCTAATTCTTAATTTCAGATACCTGCATGATCAAGGAATTCGGCATTTTCAGAAAGATTGGAGAGCGATACAATTTCCATATTGACTTCAAACCTTAAATTCTCAAAACGCCTTCTTTATCTATAAATGTAGCGTGGTCTAGAATGTGTCACGTGGGGTCCAATCAGTGACCGGCATTGGTTGCTTTGGTGGGGAAGGCCATCTACCTGTAGAAATCTCGTCAACTCATATTACAGACCATTGGCGTGCGGATTTTGCAGATATTTCGTATGGCACTCCAGCAAAAACAGCCGGAGTCTTTGTCGTCAAATCTTATCTCACTAACTTAGTATGTCAGTGCTCTTTTGCCCACATTAGTTATTCGACGCAGGTGGAACAAAGGTCCTTTTGTCAGCGCTAAGGTCGACACTTATTTTCCGTCGGCACCTTTGCTTAAATTTGACATATAACTATGACATAAGCACTCTACCCGGAGATGAACATATATACACTATTTTTTGCGTCGATAAAAATTGACTCCTTCGGTATGTATCGAAAAATGTCGTTGATTTTGAGTCCGTAAGTGCATGTTGTATATTAAATACTAAAATTAATGCAGGTTAAACTCTATGATGTGTAAGATATCTTAGGACTTCACTTAAAAATACAATTGACACTGACGAAAGCTCGACACAAAAAGGTCGGGATTTGTGTTTGACCACAAAGCCCTGTCAATATCATAAAATGTTCAAATACATATCATAAAATATTATAATATATTGAGCGTTATTATATATACTCATGCATACAAGATCATAAATTTTAATTCAAAGGTTTGTTGCATATGTAGTGATAAATGCTGTGTGTTTAAGAACCGTTTGGTCAGGAAGTTAATTGTCAGATGTTCCCTTCAACTCACAAACAGAACCACTATAATATAATGTTTACTGTCCGTCTGGTTTATAACATTGAACTAGGTTAAGCATGATTTGTGACATTTTGGTATCCCTGTTTGTTTCATATTTGATTGATACAGTTCCTCAAAGTGCTACCTTGTGGCCAGGACATGTAAAATACTAGAGCTTTCGGCCGTTCAACACAGTTTGTGATGTACGATTTATTTCCATCATTGAATCAACATCTGGAGGTTTATTTTTCTCACCGATAACTCACTTCAGCCCCGAACGCGCATTCAGACTCTGTTTACAAATAAGGCGATTTCGCTTTACCAAGAAAATAGACCGGCAAAGTGTCAATGATGTTTCACAGAACAGATACCCTGGAAAAATGTCGAAAATTACACGGGGCTTAGAATATGCACACACCTGTACAATGAAAAAATATTGCAGATGTCATCAAAGCTACTGCATGTGCAGGTGTCGCAAGTTTCTTTGCAAAGAGTCGGTCTCATAAACTAGTTGGCAAATGAAAATTGAAAAAGTTGAACAGCTTTTTAAACACTGTGATGTGATCTGGGATCAACCTTTACGTACATTAAACAGCCCGATCTTCATGTTGACATAGGGGTAACAAAACTTAATGAAATATCAAAGCCAATACAGTAACAGTTAGTGAAAGACCGAGTCTTGTCAATATACAGGTAAATGTTTTCATTGGGGCGGTTTTTCGTAACTTTTGGTAGAAAGACAAGACTTATCGCTCACAACTTATCGGTCCCGTATAGTCAACAAACTCGTGCTTAAGTGGAGTGCTCTGATATATTTCACATATTTCACCATTGCTTTATTTCGAAAAGGGTGGCACTTGGATGGTCAATGGGGCAACGGTAAATTGATTCAAATGTTCGGTACGAAACGAAACTAAAACGAAGTACATGTACCGCTGTCACAAAAACGTGTCCTGTCCTGTATTGTCGAATTGAACACAACTTTCACAAAGTCACTGTTTAAATCAATTACTCTTTTTACAGAAATCTATTAGAAACATTTTCCTATAGTTGTTATAGTTGAGGGGAGAAAAGGAATCCGGTTTACCAAGTCACATCACTGGCATACAACAATGTACGTATGTACATGCATACATATACGTGCATATGTCACCACCGCATATATTGCTTAAAATAACAGTAGACAAATTAAGAAATGTCTATCAGACTATATAGACAAACATATTTCCACAGTCCCTCCAAGCGGTGGTGGAGGGACTGTGATATTTCCACAGTCCCTCCAAGCGGTGGTGGAGGGACTGTGATATTTCCACAGTCCCTCCAAGCGGTAGTGGGGGGACTGTGTTATTTCCACAGTCCCTCCAAGCGGTGGTGGAGGGACTGTGATATTTCCACAGTCCCTCCAAGCGGTAGTGGAGGCACTGTGTTATTTCCACAGTTCCTCCAAGTGGTGGTGGAGAGTCTGTGATATTTCCACAGTCCCTCCATTCTGTGGTTAAGTCATTCATGTTATTTACCACAATGATATTTGAATTACATGTAATTGTCGTTACAGTAAAGCAAGGGTTACTTCTGTGTTTGTCACGCTTAAATCTTTCTGAAGCTCCAAATGTTTGTGAAGTTTACACGGTTGTCTTAAACTCACCGGGATTACCTAAATTCGGCCAGAACTTCGCCAGCCTCATAAATACCACATTCACCATGTTATCGCAGACTTATCCAAATATTTCTTGACTTCAGTGTGTCAGTTCTGAAACACCTTCAGATCAAGCCTCACACATCAAAATTAAAACAGGTGTCACTAGATATGTTCTCATGGATTGTTTCAGAAATGAAATAGCCTGAGTTTAATGGTTTACTATACTGCTTGGTGGTTTCCCTTGTCAATTATTCAAAGCACCCAATCTGCCAGAAAACGCAAGGTCAATTGGAGATTTTCGTTGGTGTCCACCATTAGGTCTATATGTATACTAATTGATATCGACTCCTGAACGTTCAACAAGAAAGCGATGAAGTGTTATGTAGTCTGTTTGTCTGTCTCTCTGTCTGTGTCTCTCTGTCTCTCTTTCTATTTCTCTGTCTCTTTCTCTGTCTCTCTGTTTCTCTCTCATCCCATGGCTGAGTTGTGAGGTGACAGTGTCCATACATTTCATAAACACGTTGCACCACCTTTTTGTTAAACTGTTTTATTTTGAATCTCGGGGGGAAGAGCATAGGACATAGTCTGCGATATCGTTTCTGTCTCCTTTCATGACCTATAAAACACTTGTCAACTTCGTTTGAATTGTCAAGTAATTAACCATGTGTGCATAGGCTACATACTGGTGTGAATTTATATTCGCTCCGTGAATAGGGTGGGATTTTTTATCCTGGTGTTATGAGATCCACGTGACAAAATGTCTACTTAGCTTCCTTGAACCACTAAATCAACGCCATGATGACCGATTTGATGGTATACATGTACATAAGTGATTTTCTTGACTGGTTTGTAGTTCAGTTGATTGCTATATGTTATGTAACCTGATGTTTACCTTTGCCCTTGACGATGATGATTGGTAAATTAATCTATAATCCGTGCTTTTTTCATGTAATTTTCTATAAATCAACAAAATCATATGAATGACTTGAGTCACGCTGCTCTGTTTCATATTGCCTTGGTCATAATTCAATAGTAGTTTGATTGGTTAGTCAATATGTGGACGTGGCGTCATCAGTGTAAACTTTGACACTTTTAACCTTTTAGTTGCAAACAAAATTGTTCATGTGGGATATGGGATGTATCGCACCAACTGGCAATGCTGGTTTATATATATGGCGATAATGAGAGAGGGAAGTGAGCGAGCGAGGTAGGATTGTTATCTTCGCATACCGTTGACCCTTCAAAGGGTTATTTAGTCTAAGCGTGGAATGCTGCACCACATATATTTGGAATTTAAACTGATTTCTAGATAACGCTTGGAGCTAAGATGTCATACCATGGAATTGTTCAGGGATTAATGATTTACCCAAAACTTGAGGATATGCCAACGAATATTACGTATTATCGAATGACATCACCTTCAGCGTGTTGCCTGAAAGGAGCGAGAATATTGAGAACAACGAATCTCATAGTACGGAAGACATGAGAGAGAGAGAGAGAGAGAGAGAGAGAGAGAGAGAGAGAGAGAGAGAAAGAGAGAGACATGGTGTGGATTTTGCAGTGATTTAGGGTATGACTTCAAACGAATCGTATATATGCTTGTGGGCTTATTGCGTTTTAATGTAAAAATAAGTAGTGTTAATATAAGAGTGTGAGAGATGTTAACTATGAAAAAGATTGGAACTAATTTGGAATAATTGGATCTGCCAATTTTTCAAATTTATTAAACGTTTTAGGTGTCCTATAGCTTAAAGTTGCAATAATTATTATTCAAATTATGCATAAAAACAAGTTAATTACAAAGAAGGAAAAGTAGATGAGCGTACGATATTCAATTATCCCAAATTAGTTCCAATTGTATATTGTGACAAAACAAGTTAATAAAACAAGCTAATTGTAACGAAAGAAAAGCAGATGAGTGTAAATTTACTGCTTAAAACGACATTACTACGATATCCAAGTATACCAAATTAGTTTCAATCGTATTGTGGCAAAACAAGTTAATAAAACAAGTTAATTGCACAGAAAGAAACGTATAGATGAGCGTAAATTTGCTGCTCAAAACACCATTTTCCCAATTAAGTTCCAATCATGTTGTTAACGCTTTATGAAAGACTTTTCAGACCAAATTCGAAATGTTAGATTATCATTCCGAAGTTTTTCAACGTTATTGTTAATGTCGGCGTTGGAATAGAAAGAATCTGTTTTTCACGTAGAAGTTCATCTGTGATAATACAGTCAATTAATATAATTATAACGGGGACATCCTTGTCGTTTATCAGCTGTAAATACCCAGTTTATATGGCTTTCAGCCTCGACCCTTGTCTTTATTATGAAAATTATTTATACAGTGGAGTTGCTGTTTGTAAACATATGGTATGGTAAAGAGTCAACCATCATTTTGGCCATATATGGGCATGTATGCAACGCTCCTTTCGCGATTGCTCAACCCACAAATTTCTTCCCATGTTGTTTTATCTTAGGTCAAATGACACCAAGCAGAGACATTATGTCTGACACGTGTCAAATTACTCAGATGTGTTTAGGACTGAAACGGAAACATACTACATTGTACTCCTGTTGGATGACGACTGATTAATCACAGCTGTTTCTACAGTTCGGACATTTATATTTGAATTACAAAATCTCACGAAGGCGTAGAACGGAATCGATCGGTATAAGATTTTACAAGCTTTTCCAGTTCCCGCCTTTTTTTGCACAAATGTCTGTTAGGGTAGTAATTTATTCTCTACACGTGTTTCATACGGTTTATACGTTTTCTCAGGAAATGATTATAGGAAACTCCGTTGTGTCCGGATCAAATCCACAAACTGCATGCATTATAACAATCCCAACCCCTGTCTTTCTTCTCTTCCACACACACAACCGTATGTGATGAAAAAACAACCAATGGGGCTTTAAGTACTCGTCGTAGGGACACCAATTGACAAACGTTTATATGCAATCTTCTCGTTACTTCTGCCTCACTTTGAATTACATTGACAAAGGTAAAATACAGAGTTTGAACGCAATGGAAACAGAAGCCAAGAAATTCGGTCGACAAATCCTAACGTAGAGAACTCATGCCTAGTTTTTATAAAACAAACGAACAATTCAAAATAATTTTGCTGAAGACAACATGAGGGACGGCTTATGAACCTTCCACCAAAAAGGAATGTGCATTATATGAGCGTCGGCAATCTGTCTGTCTGTCTGTCTGTCTGTCTGTCTGTCTCTCTCTCTCTCTCTCTCTCTCTCTCTCTCTCTCTCTCTCTCTCTCTCTCATATCCCGAAAAGTGAGTGCCCCATTTCAGTTCAGAAATCTTCTCTTAGGGAAGAATACTGCACTTGAACTTAGGTTTTGAACAGCACTGTTCTGTACGAAAGGTCAACTTACAATGTTTTGCTGACCCACTGACTTCGCAAACATTCACCGATTGACACTGCTTGACTTCGATTGACAATGTTGGGATTAAGCGCACCACGCAAGCAAGATTTTTTCCAGCAAAATTCCAAGTTGAGTGTTTTCTACAATTAATGAGCTGTTTCATCTAAGAAAGGCTATTCACTTTTACGAAATTTAAGGAGCTTTTTGTCGTCTCTTCCGCGTTCTGTTTGAAGTCATACAGATCTTTTCACAAGAGGGGAAGGTTCTACTTGTCTTTATGTCCTACGAAACATCTCAAACCAGTTGGAAAACATGACGATATCACCTAGTACCTGTTCTCACCGGCTCTTTATGCTTCATTTCTTATCGTTCTATACTTTAAATAGTGCAAAGGCTATCATTACGTTTTAAGTGCAGCTTGGGAACGATATTTCTCACATTCTATAACTGATTTATTTTCCCCTGTTGTCCGTTTTGCCAATGTTTTTAAATGATTGCTATCGCGATAAAAATTACATGTTTACTGTCATCATGTTTTCTGTTTGCCTGTCTGTTTATCTGTCTGTTTGTTTGTCTGTCTGTTTGTCCGTCAGTTTGTCTCATACGTTAAGTATATCTGTGGAAACAAGCTGTTCCGATATATCTGTGGGAGAAGCAAACTTTGTTCAACGTAGAAATTACTCAGAATTTTGTATTAGAGCTGACAAATCACAGCTGCATTAATCTCCACAAATTTTACCTGTCGTCGAACTAACAACACTCCCACTGCAAAATATGACATGTCCAAACATAGTTAAGTTTGTATCCATCGATGTATTCTAACATCTCGCATGCACAAAAATGGCGATGGGGTGGTGTGCATCTACTTGTCGTGTTTTTCTATTCATACTACACTGGGATATCGCATCGATCAATTTATTCCCCATGGGAGACGTGTTTATGTCCCGGGTTTACTTTATTTTAAATGCGGAAAACCGTTCATCATCCCTGAGATATGCAAATATAAAGAATACATTCATTCGTGAATCCGATCGAGTTGAATTTTTGACACACTGAATGCCATGCATCTTTACCATCACGGATTCAGTCACGTGAACTTGTCAATCATTGTCTCGCGCTCTCCCGCCACCGAAGCAAGTTAGCCATCGGCGGTGG
>LD347732.1:167781-183267 GCA_001465055.1 Ptychodera flava
TGAGCGACAAATGAAATGTAAAAAGCGACCCCCCTCCAAATCAAATTTCTAAAATTTGACCCCCCTCAATTCATCAATTGTAAAATGTGACACCCCCCAATGAAAAATATTCATCAGATTTGATTCATTAACCCTTCGCACCCTGTGGCCCCGGGCTGAATAAAAGTTTCCTCACATACTAGAGAATCAACATTTTTGGTGAAATTCAAAAATCAAATTTTTTGCACACACATGAACTTGTAATCGCTCTAGTCTAATCAAGTACACTAATATCAATAATCAAGAGTACATAAATACACAGATTTACCTAGTTTTTATTTTGGAAAAAAAATATTCATAGTTTCCTCATAGACAAGATAGTGAATCAACATTTCGGTGACATTCCAAAATCAAATTTCTTGCACAAACATCCACTTGTAACCACCCTAGTCTAATCAAGTACATTAATATCAATAATCAAGCGTACATAAATACACAGATTAACTTTTTTTGTATTGGAAAAAAATTATTCATAGTTTCCTCTGACAAGATAGTGAATTAACCATTCGGTGAAATTCCAAAATCAAATTTCTTGCTCACACATGCACTGGTAACTACCCTAGCCTGATCAAGTACATTAATATCAATAATCAAGAGTCTATAAATACACAGATTTAGCTAGTTTTGTATTTAAAAGAAATTATTCATAGCTTCTCATAGATTATGTATGGAGGACCTGTGTATTTTCTATTTTGCCTGGGAGTTCTTGGGTGTTATCACTGTATACCTAGGGAGTCCAAGACGGGAACTTTCCAAAGAGTGTTTTACATTGCATGCTGCGCTGGAAGGTTTGAGTGTCAGCGTGTGCTTTTCAAGTCAGATATTTCTCTATTTTTAGTTTTACTCAAGTCAGCAGATATGTAAAGAAACCGGTGAGTGGGAGAGATCGAACCTCATGCGGATCGGATTGTTTATTTAAACCCTACGCCATCCTTTACTTTAGTCGATCGAACGAACATTGCTCACACAAGTGAAAGCCGTGCCGTATATTTGCAATATACGCACTGCACGCTGAGATGATAGTATCATCACAAGTTGAAAGCCGATCTTTCTGCAGCATATTGTGTGTTAACTGCGAACTTTATTCCGTTTATGAGTTCAGTCAGATGTCTGAGATTGTCATGAGAACATTATTTATGATTATTCCACCTAAATTTTGTCGATGCGCGGAGTTTGCAGAGGAAAACTTCAGATTAGTTCGGCATGTCCCCAAAGGGCTGACCGGAAGTAAACAAAGATCTAAGATGGCTGCGCCCGTGGTAGCTGAACTTGACGCTGCTTAGCAGTGAATTGCGTGTGTTGTCGCCGACTTTCATGTGCGGACATTACACCGGACTTACAATTGTGCTCATCATCGAACATTAGGTAAAGTCGCGTGTGAACTATTTGTGTTTCCGAGCCGCGTGGGCAAGTCTGAGGTACCTCTGCGGTAACGTTAAGTTTTCCATAGAAACTTTGTTCTGAAAGTGTGTTCGACTCCTGCCGTCGGGAGGTCGATCAGTACGGTTATTGTTACCATGGAGTAATATTTATAGTTTTGAAGTACGGTTTTACCATTATATATGTAGACCCCGATATTTGACACAATATAGTAATATACAGAATTTGTTTGTTACATTATATGACTGTGTGTTAGTTCCTCATTTCATGCCCCATGCTCTGTAGCCCTGCGTACAGGTGTGTGCACGTGTGTCCCCAGCATTATATGGCCTCTACCACAGCCCTGCAACGGTCTATGAAGAGAACTGAGGTCTCTGCGGCCTGGATCTGGACCGCAATGAAAAAACGGTCTTTTTGGCCGAAATTCTGCTCTATTTGGACAAAATCCTTTCTCTGCCTACCTTTCTTTACCTCCTAACCAATCCCAGAAAAGATGCGATTAACTTCTCCTAACGTCCAAAACCGCTCATTTTCTGAAACATAACGTACTTGACAAGTTGTTTACCCATGGTGATCCCATTTTGAATGTCGCTGCAGAGACCCCCAGTTATCTCCACAGACTGTTCCAGGGTTGTGGTGGAGGCCGTATAACGCCAGGAACACACAGACCTGTACTCAGGGCTACATGCTCTGTTGCTGCTCTAGAGAGGTTAACGCCAGTCTCGGACTTGTTGGCCCTGCTAGAGAAATAAATTTGGCTGAGCTTTGGTTGGTTATTATTCTGCCGTCTCGAAACATCGGTTACACAAGCACCATTTCGGTGAAATTCCAAAGTCAATTTTTTTCCATACCTCAATACAAACCTTTGTAAAATTTGACCCCCCCTTCAATCACTGATTGTAAAATTTGACCCCCCTAAAAAACGGTTTTGTAAAAGTCAAACCCCCCCTGATTTCCACCGACCCCCCTCCCTGTAAAAAACGAATGCTCCCCTACCTAAACTTGTGTATTCGTATTGCAGCGTCGTAGCAAAATAGTGGCCACAGGTTGGTGTAGGTGTGTTAAATTCAGCCGACTATTTTCACTTTAATTATAATATGCTCAGCCGGAATCTGGCCTTCTGATTGGCTAGGGCCAGGGTTATATTATCGACAAGAAGACCTGCGAACATGCGAAAGCTGCAGCGTGATAGCTCAACGCGCCATTATGTCGGACAGGTCTACGTCTTGGGGTTACTTTTAATTGTACATTTTAGTCCGGCAATGAAGTCACAAATGAAGAGTTTGTATAAGTAGCGACGACGATGAAACAACATCATATTAAAAAAAAAAAAAAAAATTTGAGCGTTTTCAAGTGAAATTCTTCGAGGTGTAATCGGTGACTTGCGTTACCATATTGCGTGGAATCAACTGTGCACGCATGCGTTCTGACACGTTCTTTTTAGAGTTTCTGAGACTAAGCTTACGCTCCTGAACCCTTTTTAAACTTCGCGTCCTAAATAACGACATTGCCCACTTGTATTTAACTTTATCATATCGGGATGATGTCATAAACGGTTAAATGAAACCATCGCGAAAATGAATTAATGGTCATGACCATTAATTCATTTTTGCGATGGTTTCATGTATCGTGTCTAAAACCGGCGTCGAATATATGCATGGTCACCCATTCATTCAGTATCTTTCAACATGTCAAACATTAATATAAGTAGTATCTCGTATCAAACAAAATTCATGAAAAATGGCCGACTTTGTCCCTTTAAGGCAAGTTTTTAAATTGATTTAATTTCAAACGCATCAGTGGACTTTTCGAATTTATCAGTCCAAGTCAATTTAAGTTAATCCAACTCTGGCCAGGTCACGGCACCTGTTGACGAGAACACAAAATGACGAGAGTATGCAAATTGTGAATTCCTGGCTACATTTCGCCAAATTGTGAAAAACTGATCACAGTAGCTACAAAAACATTTCTGAGAAGTACAAGACATATATGACCTAGAAGATGCTGCTCAAAATTGACAATACTGGAAGGTTAAAATATTGCACAAAACTAAACGTTTTATTCCCTGTCTCTGAAATTTTGGGTGTAATAATGGCAAATTTGATACAAAAAAGTCGCACATTTTTTCATTTAAATTAGAATCTTTACTGTTCAAAGTATTACTTTTGTGTTATTTTACGATAAATGTGAGAATTTAGAAAATCAAGCAGGGTGACCCCATCTTTTCTCTTTAATACATGATCATTATTCTCATATGCCAGAATTCAAATATTCCTGACACTTTCAAGTCTCCTGGACTTTCATATAATGTGTCGCTCTCTGGCCTGATCTTGTGTACAAGTATATTTCACTATCATGAGCGTCATTTGACTCATACTTTTCTTCAACTACATCAGAGTCAGAACTATCTCTGTCACGGTCGGTATGCAGTCACCCAGTGATAGTGTCTTGTTGGCCACCTATAGATGAGTGAATCGGTAACAATAACTGTGGAAACTATGATGTATAAAAAATCGCAGCTGCTCCGTTTTGATACAGTGTATAGAGTGGATTTGGGGACACATCAGTTTGTCTTTTCTGAAAGAAAGAGGCATCCAGTCTCTAATCCGAGTAACCCGTTGTTTCCTTTGTCAATATTATAAACAATTTTCAACTGGCAACTGCATCCATCTATAACCAGCATAAAACAAACTTTGAATTTGCAAACATGCAGATATATCTAAAAAATATTTCCAATATACACGTATTAAAGTTACGCGCCCGAAGGGCACGCCGAAAACTGCACATAAATAATGCAATTCGTGACTGGCACGATATATTTTATGCACGTATAAGCCGGTGTCTTAATTCAAAAACACACTGACCAAACCACCCTCCCCCCCCCTCACATCCAGCATGTCAAAAAAATGATGACTTCCATCATCGAAGTCAGAAATAGGGTGATCCCCTCATGAATCCACCCTCCCTCCTCAGGCTGAAGAAACTGAGCAGTCCCTTTGAAGCTGTCTATGCTTCCTTCTCTGCTAGAATAAACATGACTGCACATGGCTGCAGGGAACAACTTGCGTGACAATACAAGTTTCGTTATGCAACTACCATGACTGCAGCTCTGTCATTTTCTGCTCGATTTTCTAATTTGTCAACATCAACCAATATTAATTCCGTAACTGGGATCTCTGCAACATATATATCACCTTTGAGTGCTAACTGTTGTCTTGGAAACTGTGAAGTATTGGTTATGATGAGGGCCCTCAACAAGGCAGAGTCAACATTGAGGTGCACTGTATATGAAAGGCATTTTATGAGTTCGTACCCTCTCATTGAACATTAATTTGTTTTTCAAACTCAAAGTAGCGTTTATATGCCAGGAAAAAGCTGTTGTAGCGTCGTCTGAGGAGGAACACAATCGTCTAAATGGTGTCGATTAATTTTGAGAAGTGAGCTTATTGAAATTAACAGATAGCAGCATAAACAGTAGATTCCACTGTCTTTGCCGACGAGGAGAACTATGTTTGCCGACTACAAACACAAAGCAACAGGTCCCCTGCTACTCAAAAGAACTGAAACTTTAAATTCTAAATGAAATTCAAAAGAAACTTTATTTTTGAGTGGTCGCAGATTGAAGTTAAACTTCACTAACGTTGATCTACTATTAACCATCGTTCTATCTCCATGGATTAACCATTAACGCACCTTTTTTGAATCGAAAATGTTGCTGGACATCTCTTCATGTGTATAAAGAAAGTGTAAAGGTTGTTCAATGAATGCTATTGTTACTATTACACTAAGGTGTGAAAGTCACTTTTCAGCCAATTTTAGTGTTGTTATTTTAGTATCAAATAACGACAATAAGATTACTTCCACTAAAAGTTATACGTTGAGTTTAATGCATATATGTGTACTTCGAGGGAAGGAAGAGACAAAATCATGCGTACATGGCTGGGATAGAGACCCGCAGCTTTTTATAATAATATCAAGATCACTGACTACCTTATCACGGACTTCCAAAATTAGGTACAGAATGCTTCTCTATGGAAGTGCTCACACACTGAAAACTTCTTCAAAATACTGTATTTCGGAGGATATAAAGTAGAATTATAGGCTGTGTCATCAAATAAATTACAAAACTTGCAGAAGGAAATTGTTCTGGTACGTGTTTTCAGTGTTTTGCAACACAAGGGACAGCGATCACCGCATTTCGCGTCATTGCAATGACCGTCCATTATCCATAGCGTAATACCAGAGACCGTCAACACAGTCTTTGTAAATAGGAGGTACCAAAACTCCTCACTGTTGGTTACGTAATAGATTAAGGTATGATTATTCACGAGGGAAGTTTTCCGCTTCAAACCACACCTAGTGTCGTACCTAAAAACAGCTGAGGCAGGTGATATGCACAGTCAATACTTAGCCAAGATGTTGCTCACAAGAATATACTTACCAGCGTAGTCACAGATATTTTATAGATATATAGAAGTCGCATGGAGGAGACTGTATTCATGAGTACACCTATCCACTATACCGTGACCTATCCAAACGCTGTTGGGATAAATCCCAGGTCGGGGACGCGAGAACTAGGAGTGTAGGTGGGTAAACATAACGCAGTACTCATTTTTTTAGATTTCTGTTGCTTGTAACTGCATAGCCTTCTTGTCATTCTCACAAACTCTCAAAAATCATAAGGTGAGGCTGGGTTTACGTGTAAAGCACAGTGTCCCCGGTATACATAGAGGTTCTTCCATCCCAGCACGGGCGTGACCTTTGAACTCGTTAGACATGGTTACAACCATGTGGAGGGACCCTGTTGCAACAAGGGCTGAAACCGTAGACCAACCACACGAACAGTTTTGAAGACATATATCTATGGATCTCGTTTCTAACTCTATCTATGGTCCCGCAGTGAAAGCACCGGGTCCGAAAGATTAATAAAATTATATAGTTTCATTCGGAGGACTACACATACATGACTAAATCATATTCCACATAGTGTAGTATTATGTTGCCACCAAAGCGAAGCCCCGATACAGCGACGACGTCTGGAAAATCACAGTTCCTACACTTTGACTGTCAGAAAATACAACTTCCCGCGTACAGCCAAAGGTGTGGATAAAAGCAAATACGGTAGAAGTGAGATCTCATGTCTATATACTGACTATGGCAGAAGTTCTCTCTTTGAACCCAAGTCGCTAGAATCATAGCTATGCTAGAATGAATAATGGAGGTTTATAGTGTTTCCACAGTCCCTCCCATCTTGGAAAGACTGTGGTATTTATGTTTGTCGGTCAGATTTGTAATCTCTTTTCATATGAAAAACGTGAATGGGGTGAACGCGATGGAGTGGGGTAAACGCGATACAGGGGAGTTTCCCCAGAATCCGGCGGGTTCAATCTGCGATCGCTAGAAAAACCTGATGCAAGAGAAAGAGACACAAGAAAGAATGTTGGAATGATAATATTTGTTTTTCATTCTCCGACTTGAACCAAGTCTACGTCCGGACTAAAATGATTTGTCAACAATAAGATGGCGTGTTGTTCACGATTATAGGCTACGACTTTATTATCTTAACAAAGTTCACCGCGACAAATAAAAAACACAACTTGAGTTAAAGAAAGCACGGCCCCTCCATCCACGGAGAAACTATGAGAAATGATAATGAAAATGTTTTCAAAATTATAGCTTTTGTCCCTTTAAGACATAGGAGCTTCATACGAGAAGTGACTCCTGTGAGATTCCGGTAGCAGAATGATCCTGAGAGCTGCCAGTCTCCGTTTGTAATTATGATGTCCCTTTAAGGTGTTGTTCTCATGAATCAAGGAAGCAAAAATGTCTTCTTCTCGTTGTTTTTTCCTCTTCCGTGATAATTATAGATTGTTTATGTACTTTTCCTCGTCGGTTTCTATTCATATCGCTGAGTATTAAGTCATGTATCGTCAGTGAAAGCCCCAGATGATATGATCAAACTGTTGAAATACAGTTAGTTGCCTTCACGACATCACAATCATGGTGTCTTGTGTTCATGTGAGCGTGTACTAAGAGATTTGAACCTGAGCAAGGGAAATAAGTATGTAAATAAATAAATAAAAATAAATGAATAAATAAATATTTGCTATGGAACTTTCAAACGACGTACACGTGTACAGTAAACTTGTTAAGAAATCCATTTTGAAGTACGGAAAATGTTGAAATACGGTATAGGAAGAGGGAATTTGAAATCAAAAGATTAAAATGATTAGGTACTGTTACTTCCTTCTAAAAATGAAGTTAGAAATGCAGAAGCTGTACGGTTTGCATGCATCGCATGATGTAAGAGAGAGAGAGAGAGAGAGAGAGAGAGAGAGAGAGAGAGAGAGAGAGAGAGTTTTATACTCGGGAAGATAAATATTAACGTAAATGCATCGTAAACACGTGACTGAATATAGATAGTGTCCTTATCGGACACCCACTAAATGTCAATCAATTGATCTTAAAGACTCGCACGTACTTCATTATCGCTCATTAGCAACGCATCCAGCTCCATCAATTAAAAGGTTACAAACTCATGGTGGATTAGCTCAGGTGCGACCTATGGGCTGTCTAAAGCGTCACAATGGAATGGGCTTTCCAATGCATTAGACATCGGCGACATTTTAATCTCCCCTCTAGCAGCAGAGACATTGTGCGCCATATGGGATGCGTGCTGTAGTCGATACGTGATGTCTGACAAATTCCAGAGTGCAGAGCACCAGGGTTTAATAATTGTAAAAAGCAAGTTTTCATTCCGTCGCTGGTATCATGGAGCTAAAAAATGGAGCTCCATGCTGATTAAGGCCCCTTTCAAATCATATAACAGCAAATCTTCAAGCAGCGAAACGGTTAGACTCAAGATGGCTCAATTTCAAAAGACCTATACTCGCTCTCTCAACTAAGTACTCTTAAAAGTAGTCGATTATCGAACCGGGCGTGCTTGGCAGGATCACGCCGCGGAGTACAAAGAAAGTGGGCGCAAAGCCGATCACATGAGCTCGTTTCTAAGATGAATACGGCAAGAAAATGTAAACGTCACAGACTGTTGACTGTCTATCTATATAGTCATATTTTGAATTGAAAACATCAAACCAAAAGTGTACGATGGGGTCACTCACATATCTTGATTTTAAAGCAATGAAAGCTTACAATGGGAAAAATCATCATGAGCCCTACCCACCCATCGGACACAAAGACGACCGTTTTATCTGTCTGTTAGTAGTCTATTGTATACGCTGACTGAAGAGGATTCAATAAGGGCAAGGCAAATAAGATAAAAGGTGTTTTCACTTTTATGTGACAAAAGTTGACGACACAGAGTTTTTTAAACCCAATTGTAACGTACAACATTAAAACATCCACCGATGACATGCATAGCTTAGCCAGTCTGTATAGTTCAGCTTCGTTCAGTGTTGTCTAGAAGCGTCTGTTGGCAATGTCTGATAGAGATACGACGATATACTTTGTGATACTATAAAATAATCCTTCCGCTGTCCTTTGAAACAGCAATCAGCGTTGTCTGTAAATGGCATACACCCTCGTTGACGGTGATATATGTCGCAAAGTGTACTTTAACATGTGTAAACAAGCGAACTTGTACCCTTTTGACGAGCTTCCAGTACTACGTTCTATTTTCTTTGAGTCACATATGTGAAACATGGATGATTGCTTAGTGTCAACACACTTTACATAAAAGCCTTCAAGAGTGAACGTCCGTCGTTGGACAAAATGATTCAAGGGGGCACACACACACACACACAGAGACACACACAGACACATACGAGAGAGAGTCACAGTCAAAAGGGTAAATTGGTTGGAGAGAAAGAAAAGTAACAAAAATACAGATCAAGTGATGAACAAAAAATTACGTCAAATTAGCCTCAGCCTTCGGAGCATCCTCAGCCCATTGCTTAGGCCAAACACCCCGTTATATGCTGGACCCTTAAATATCCTCACATGGTGTGATAACAGAACGAACTTCGCGTTTTCTCATCCGCTATAACGCTGAATAGCGTCATATGCAGATATGTATGCACTGATTTTAAAAGTCGGTCGCCTGAACGGTGCTTTTTATTCATTTGTAGACTTTAATAAAACGAGAGCATAACACTAAGGGCATCAAAGATATCAGAAAAAATCACAAAGTAATATTTTTATTTTATTAACGTGGCACGGGAACTCGAAGCCAATCTACCTGTGAAACCTAGAAAACCCAGTGCCGTAAGGCGTCAACCATGGATTAATATATTCTATCATTTTGTAAATTTACCCGACAACATTTCACCTCTACCTTACATCATTCAGAAATGCTGTCTGAAAATATCGTTGCAGTCAATTCTTTGTAATGGGTTTATAATAGCCTCTGTGTAAAGCACACTGTTGAACCCCACCTCCTGCAGGTAAGGAAATTTAAGTGACCCCTGACCTTAATATCTAGTCAACCATAGCTTCCTATGGTAGTTGTGCGTGTGTATATCGTGTGTTCCATTTACGCTCTCGCCATTGTCCCACGGTGACGGGCGCCGTAGATATGTCGACGGGGCGCGATGGTCTATCTTCTCGTGCGGCCGATCATTTTCGAAAACAGTGGTCCCACCAATGAGACATGAAGCCACCAAGTAAGTCTTGTCCCTTTAGTAGCCAGCGATCCATGGGCTAGTTTACATAAGGTTTGTCGTTCGCAGGGGGTTGATATCTGTCGAGAGCCTTCAAGCATGGCTTTTCCCTCCAATTATTGGATAGATTTATCATGTTTTACATAAACAGAAGACTTATATGAGTTCGTCGTCAGTTTCACCGCTGATCCTGGAAAGAGAGACTGTAGTCCAGGGTCCATGGTTTCACTGCTGTGTCTACTCATTATTTCACAAACACCGGCCTTTTTAAGTCCTTCTGGAAGTAAGCCGCTGATCTTTTCATGAATAGTGGTCAGTAATTCAATGTCGCGAAAGGGGGCAGTCATTTTACAGTGAATTGAATATTGGTGACATGTTCAAAGCACGGTGACTTTGACCCCATTTGACCCGGCCACAGAAACTAAAATCCGGACGCCGTGCATTTGACTGAGACGGGAGTTGAGTACATTATTTCTGAGGAAAAGACGGGGACTAGACGTTTTATTGTGCGTCGTGCAGTCACTGTATCACTCCTGGACAAATGTCAAAATGTTCAGTTGCGATCCCAATTCCCACTCCGGTGTTTGCTCGCGGTAACGCAATGTCTGAAGTTCGCAACCGAACCGAGGTGATCCTAATGACAAAAGTATCAAATGTCCCGAATAGCCAACTAAAACGTGTTCACAAACTCGTGTAACCTGTACAAAAATATTTTTCAGTTTAGAAAAGTTTAAACATTCCATGGCATCAGATTTGTCTTAATACCGCATAAAGCAAACAAACAAACAAACAAACAAACAAAACAAAACCAAAAACAGCAGCAACATCAAAAAAACAACATCATCAACAACAACAGTTAGTAGAATTATAGACTGGTCTACGGTAAAATGCGCGACCGGGGCTTCTTGGAGCTCCAGTGCAATTTAAATTTACTTGCATGCTTTGATAACGGCACTTTTTATTAAAGAAACGTAGTTAATTGTACTAATACCCGATTTCTGGAAAGACTCGTCCTTTGACAAGCTCTATGGACAGCAGTGGCTATGACATCCAGTGTGAGATGAATAACCTCAGTTTTTATGAACATACATGACAAAGACACTTACAACATATTTTCACGTTTTTCCCCCAGTCAAATGTTGGGGGGAAATAACTGATACGCTTGCTCTGGCCTAAGCAATTTCACACAACGCTTCACAGGCAAAACACAGTTTGAATGTGTGAGGGACAATGAACATGAAAGCAAATGTCATCTTTACTATTCATAGTATTTCCATTGCATGAATGATGTGAAACAAAAGGTTTGCAATCTATATACAGTATGTACTGTTCCGAAGGATTTTCCATGACCTTTTGGTGTTTCGCTAATGGGGCAAGTACTGTCAATTTTGAACATTTCTTTCTATTCGTGTTTTGTATGTCAATTTTATGTTCTTCTCCTACTCCACAAGGCACGTTAAATACCTACTATTTAGCTTGTCAATACAGGGTCACTCAGCACAATGTAAAATAGATTTGTGTTCATATTTGAGTTCTAGTTTGTACCAGATAAGCTGAAAAACTCAACGCTGTGCATCTCAACTCATGTTCTAGAAGTATATCAATAAATTTAGTTGACATTAAAGCAAAACAACATTAAAATAATCTCACAAAGTTGCAGCTATTGGCCCTTTAATAGGTGAATTGATATTTCGTT
Organism: Ptychodera flava; assembly: GCA_001465055.1. NCBI lineage: Eukaryota > Metazoa > Hemichordata > Enteropneusta > Ptychoderidae > Ptychodera > Ptychodera flava. The sequence continues at coordinate 179,515 of LD347732.1, forward strand.
TTTTGAAGTTGAACACAAAAAAATACTTCATGTATATTTCGAGTCCATGTAGCTTGTCATACACTGAACTTAATCGAACATATATAATTTTGCAGTGTGTACAGACTGAAGTTTCAACATGTACAGACATGGTGTATTTCGAATTGGGCTTAAGATTTATCCATCTAATAGCTGGCTCACCTAGCACAAGCGTGTTGACCCGAAGGCGAACTGGAGGGTATCATCGGAATGCTTTTTAGAAAATCAGCGTCGGTTAATGACCTATTATCATTCAGTTTGTTTGACACAATAAACTGCATTTGCTATGATAAGTGGGTTGAAACCACCAACAAAAATAGCAAACAGAGAAACATAAGCAGTTCCCCCAACGACGCTCACAAAAATATTCCTCCCAATACTTTCAAGGAGGGTATGCGTATTGCTTCAGGTTAGTTTCTAGCGCCCAGGCATTTTTGATAACCCGTTGGGTGTAAGTTCATCGTAAGAGAATAGTAAAATACTTCATTCTACGTAATCTAGAGACTGCAGCCTTGCTTTATTTGCTTGATGAGCACGGCTTGAGTCATCTAGCTCTCATCCAACATTCAAGTGCACAACATTGTGAACAATCAGGGCGCCTCTCTTTTCACACTTTATACAACATACAGTTGATGCGATTCGGGTTTGAACAAATTAAGCACGTCACCTTATTCACAGAACTCTGATTTGGTGGCTGGTAACGCATTTACCCGGCTTCCGTTCCAAATAAAGCAGAAAGGGTTCGACCACTTGAACGTTGTCAATTGCAGTGTCAATCTTTTTAGTAATACCAGACGCCTACATTATGAGAAGGGGTCACTTGTACACAGCTAATTAAGTTCATAACACATGACAATTTCGTAACACTCAGATAATAGAACGCTTCCAGGCAACGGAGCCACGTACTTAAATAGTACAAAGAGCCGTTGATTTTCCTTAGTGTCAATTAAAAATATGGCATGTAATTACCAAATTGTATACTCTGATTCACCGTCCGATGTAAGCTTATATCCAGTCTTGAATAGGATGATTGCCTGGAAGAATAAAAATGTATCAATGTTTTTCTCGAACACACCACTGAGATACATACAGAATAAGTGGTACACAAAGTGACTCACTGCGGGAAACTTTGAAAGCTGGCTCGGTAGCTGAAGTGGAGCTTGGAAGCAGGATAGTCTGTGCTGAGAGCTACATGAGGGGAGCTTTCATATATTATGAGGGGTGTGGGTCAGAGGAACTGGACAGAGAGTCATACTCAAAAAGCCTGCCCAGGGGAAGGGCCATATTCTGAAAAGCTATTCCTTGGGAGGGTCAAATTAGCACATTTTACATGAACACGAAATTCTAAAAGGACGAGAAACATGTACAATGAAATGAGAACAGCCAATAGCTAAAATAAAAAATTCAATTCTCAATACAGCTCAAAACTTTATTTCTCTAACTTAACTTGAAATTGTAAATTGGAATTTAAGAAGTGTTATATCAATAGAAAATGGCATTTAATGCATTGTAATTTTTTGTTCCTTGTGTCAACTGAAACTGAAAACTCCACTTCTTGATAGAGCTTGCAATGTGTAAACCATATTGTTGAGTTGCCTCAACTACTTTCACTTACATTGCTACATTGGCCTGGGGAGAATTCAGCGTTTTTTACAATATAATCCTGTGTTCACATCATGCAGACTGTTGAGGTATTTAAGGAAAAGCTGAAGGGGTGTCGTGGACAGATTTTCCGGCTCTCAAACTTTTACAATGCACCTGTGGTCTACCACTTGTGGGGTTCGTTTTCAAGCACATGGAGTTAATAACTTTTGCTCCGGCTTATTGTTTTAGAAAAAATCAAAAATTTCATTTTTCCTAATTGAGTTAATACGGGGATGACGGCCATTTCGAATTTCAAACGTCATTTTGCACACTTTGGCTCCTGATTTTCGTTCTTGATATTTAATGGGAATGGTTTCGCAGGCCGTCAAACCAGTAAAGTCTGCCTCTGAGTCATCGGTTTAGTTGCAGTTAACTGTAAATCATATTTTGGGGGATTAGATTTGGTGAATGTCTGTGCAGGTATGTCCTTTATGTGAAAATCATGAGTTGGGGGATCACGGTACAAAAGGGATAGTTCAATATAATCAACATCTCTTTTTTGCATGGAAATTCATCTGTGTTGGTAGCTGGTTACTGTCAATTGAACTTTTAATCTCAATACACTAGATTTTAGTTGCTGAAATTTTCCGTTACAGCACAATACAACCTTCATCAGAATAACCCGACCTCAATGTCAGCAGGATTACAGTGGAACTATTTACCAAAAATTTATGACCCAATTTTGATGACACGTGTCCGAAAGGTCACGACATTGAGATCGGGTTATTCTGATCAAGGTTGTAGTGCTGCAACCGAAAATTTCAGTGACTAAATTCCAGCGTTTTGAGATCAAAAGTTCGATTGACTGTTATTAACATCTCGTTCAGCTCTGAACCTCAACTTCAGCACACAGTGTTATATTAGACATGAAGAGAAGTGTTGGCCCGAGTCAAACTGTGGATCCAAGGTCCTTTTACTGTTTTCCTAGCAAAAGCAGTTTTTTGAAAAGCTGTTGTGATGTACAATGACCTTATGGTTCAGTATGTGTTGTTGAATATATAGCAACTCTTATCAGAGTTACACATAGCAGCAGTATTACTCAACTCTGCCGACAACACATGCATAGCCAGGTGCCGCCAACTGGTAAATTTCATCAATTTCGCAAAATCATCACAGACCATGTTTTGAAGGCTGATATACCGATTTTACTTATTTTTGACCTTGACCTAAAATTTGGAGGGGATGTTCGTAACTGCCCTCCCACTGGCATACACGGAAAATGTGCCCTCCCACTGAATTTTGAAGCCGACTGCTTTCCAGTATTTATGGTCTGCCCACTCCCTACTCCCCACAACAATTCAAGCTCCCCACTGCCCTCTCCCTACTACTGAAATTCCCCATTGCCCACTTGATGCTCACAAGGCAACCTAGATCAACGCAAAACCGCCGGTGCGAGCAGCTACCAGTATACCTGGAACCTTGCTCCCCTCAAGGTTAGGCGCTTACTAAATCTCCCCTCAAGTTCTATCAACAACGGCTTTCCCCTCCCGCTACGTATTTTCCGGTACCCACAATCAAAAATTTTCTCCCCGCCCACTGAAAATAATGAAATTTCTTCCCCGCCAACACCATAATATCATTTTTCCTCCCCGCCCACTGACCATTTTTGAATTAGCCCGCCCACTGAAAAACTGCACTCGAACACCTTTTTACACGAACAGCTCAGTTGGCGGCACCTGCATAGCGCAAATAAACCCCTCTTTTCGCCCTGACCATCGAGGTAGCACACAGAACTACCCCTTGTCGTGACGATGACACTTAGGAATTGCTATCTCGATGTGTTTTATCCCAGTCTTGCTAGGCCCATGTGTGGAAGGAACGTGGCTTTACAGTGCCATAACAAAATTGGTTTTATAGCTGAAGTGAATAAATCAGTCAACCACGACATCTTTATGATGAAACAACTCTGCGATAAGAAACTTTACTGCCTCTGGGTTAACAAGAACCTCGTCAATCAACATTTGCTTTCTGTTCCTCTCATAGGCTCTTGATCGGTCAATGAAGATAACTTTTGATTACATTGACCACAGGATATGATTATAAGAGAGAGAGAGAGAGAGAGAGAGAGAGAGAGAGAGAGAGAGAGAGAGA
>LD347732.1:190167-207876 GCA_001465055.1 Ptychodera flava
TACGGTTCTGCAATGTCCATATAGCGTGTGAGGGGAGTGTGATCTGGGGAACGCAAACAAGCGTATCTGCATATGAATTTAGGTCACGCCCGCTATCAGTAATGACTGCTGACGTCATTGTTTTTCCCACTGAAGCCATTCGCTGTGGCGATGTGTCGACACGCAAGGCTCCAAAAATTGGTAGTTTTCCGCGATTTATTTTATTTTCCTGGGACTTTTTCTCTGAACAACTGTCATTCCCGGCCGACATCATCACTTGGTAATAAAGTATGTCCGTGTTGAGGCTCGTGCACGTCTAATTATCAAATGCCGTAGCGTAGTAGTATCAAAACATGTTTTTTGCGTTTTTCTCGAATTCAATGTGTGAATGAAGTACCCTTCTTTGGCACCTCGTCAATTCGCGCTCACAAACACTAGCTGCTTGAAATTCACACCGTCCATTGGAAACATAATGAACTCAAAATCCGTGTCTGGGATTTTCTTTATATGCCTTTGTTATTTTTTTAATGCGCTCTTAAAGGTGTTGGACGAAGGTGCTTTTCAAGGAATTTTAATTATCACGCCATATAATTTGAATGGAGCGTCCGAGAAAAAATTGCAGACACGGTTTTGAAGGATATTGTCAAGGCTTGTCAATGAAGAGATTCAAACCGGAAATCTTGCAGCGTGTTCGCATAAGGCCGGGAAAACCGGTTTTTGGAAGGTTCAGCAAAACGCTTGTCACGTGACTCTTATGCAAATAATGACCGTGCACTGTGCTTGGTCGGATAGCTCTATATCAGGGCTTTCAGAAAATGTATACTTTATTGGGGTTTGGGACATGTTCAATTGAGAAAAAAATAAAAATCTGAAAGTGCCTAAAAGGTATTTATCATCCTTAACTGTTGTTTTGGAAGGCCTGAGAAGTGATAATTTAAATTCTTATGCGCATTTTCAGCAGAAAAATAGCTAAAACTTTCATTTATTATTCAATGTGGTTCACATGTAAATAAAACAAGCGCAGCATTTCAAGAAAGGAACTGAAAGTTAATAAATCGGGTTGGGCAACGCTTACGGGAGATTCATAATTTCTGTCATTCGAATTGGATAAATTGGATGTATTTCAAATCCTTCTAGCTGCCAAATTAATCTGGTGACATATTGATTTTTTTTGTCGTAATCTCATCCTCACATTTAAGTCTTACTGTTAGAGAAAAATAACGAAAATTATTGGTAAAAAATTTAGTGGCTCGATCACAGAAATACCATAATGCAATTTTGATTGGAGAGCATAACTGAATTATAAGACGTTCGGCTGTATGTAAGGTGCCGCCAGTATTTGCTGCTGTTAGTAATATGAACATTTCTTTGACTCTTAATGGTAAAAAGTTGAGATTTTGAGTCTGTTTCAGTGCTTCAGTTTCCAATAATTACATTAACATCTGTTCGGTAAGGTTTTAGTTCTGCTGTGATACAGGTATAATGCCCTTAGGCGCTATTCAGTGACTGCACCCATCATTTGACTCTTTAACTCCTGATCAGCTGCCATCTGTTACAATATATAGACGTATGATTTATTCCAGCGTAACCTCTTCCGTCTCAGAAACTCTTTATTCCAATGATATACATAATGTATGTAATCATTAAAATACACATAAAATCATTAGGTAGCATGATAGATGCAATATTTAATTCTTTAGATGGTTCGAAACAGCTGCTCTTCGTCATTCTTCGGTTTCGACTCGGTAGCGGCTTTGATGAAGCGGCCTTATGTATTGGCAGATGTAGACCATATTCATTCAGGAGATGGATTTTGAGTGACGCATAGAAAGAGCGCTCAGACCTTTAAGTCGACAGTAGTTATGATGTCATGACATTAGCTGTAACTTTCAACGATATTTCCATATTATGATTGATTTGTCTAGTATATATATATATATATATATATATATATATATATATATTTTCAATGCTTGTCAATAATGTTTTGTCTTTTATCTGCTTTTATCATCAGAGAAACATCGACGTTCATTTAGAGATGATGTTGATGACATTGTAAAGCAACATTGACAACAGTTTTGGAGAAACACGTGCTATACGTTGGAAATCAATATGGCCATCGAGTTAATTAGAACACGATTCCGGAAAGTAATGTTAGCCCTTCTTGTGTGCTCTTTCGTGAACTTCATGATCTTATGGAACGTTATCATCGGCAACGGCCAGGTTGAAATGATCTCGAAACAGGGCTACTTCATCTACCGACGGACTACCCGGACCGTGCTGACCACCGAGAGAACTTCCTCCGCGTCTCCGGACTACGAAGAGCAGTTAACGTCTAAGAACATTACAACTCTGCTTCGGGAGAAGCCGAACTTTTTCATCATCAAACAGAAATATGCATGCAGCAGGGACGATATTGACAAAATAAATTTGCTGATAGTTGTCGCGTCTTTACCAGAAAGCATCGAAAAGAGGACTGCCATCAGACAAACCTGGGCTAAAGATATAGAAAAACATGGTATTGTGGTACTGTTTTTTCTTGGCAGGAGCCAAAGTCTTGATTTACAAAAAGCGATCGAGGAAGAAAATGCCACGCATCATGACATTATTCAAATTGATCTAAGAGATAACACTCCCTCGTCAACTCGAAAACTCATCTTATTGATGCACTGGACGAGTTACCATTGTCCCAATGCGAAATATGTCCTCAGGGTCGACGAGAAGACATTTGTTTTACCACTCAAAGTCCTGACATTTCTTAGAACAGCGCCAACAACAGGATTTGCCGGAGGGAGGCCTCTAGCAGACACTCGCCCCGTGCGAAACACTGCCAGCCAATGGTATATATCTGAAGCCATATGGCCCAATGCAACGTACCCTCCTTATTTAGAGGGCTCGACTTTTCTGCTATCCGTCGACGTGTTCCTCCGAGCTTCAGAATTGTTTAAGGAACTGGTATTTTTTCCCTTCGAAGATGTTTACCTCGGTGTCATCCTCGAGAAGTTACAATTAAATCTTACGCATATCAACAATTTTGATATCCACGGAAGCTATCGTAAAGTATGCCAAGTAAGATCGTTACTACTCTCTACAAAATTCGAAGCAAAACAAATGATTAAGTACTGGGATGCATTGCAAACAGATCTTCAGACCGTGTGCGATGATAAAGACCCTTACCTAGAGAAACTTCGATTTAAACAGCAAAATGGTGGGTTGAATGGGAGTAGGATCATCAACGATTTCTCTCATCAGTTTCTCGTCAATCCCAGGAAACTGTGTCTTCCAGACTTCCCAGGCGAACAAGACGGCAGAGATGTGTTCTTGCTGATAATAACGCCGTCACGAGCTCAGAACTCGAAACAGAGGGACGTCATCCGGAACACTCGCGGATCACGGAAATTTATGATAGGGAAGAGAATTGTCCAACTGTTTTTGATCGGGAAAACCTTTGATAAAAGGCTCGACGCCGCTGTCCTGGAAGAAAGCCGAAAACACGAAGATGTAATAGTAATTGATATGCATGACAATTACCGCAATATGACACTCAAAACGGCGATGATGTTCAAGTGGGTCTCCATCTACTGTCCTAATGCAAAGTACGTCTTGAAATCGGATGATGATGTGTTTGTTCATTTGCATAATCTAGTCATTACGTTGATGGATCAGCCGAGGTCTCGTTTTGTTCTGGCTTATGTCCACAAAAAGACCTGGCCACTTCGAGACAGAAAGTATAAGTGGTATGTCAGCGAGGAAGAATGGCCCCTGGAGGAACCTTACCCTCCCTATCCAAATGGACCAGCCTACGTCATGTCGTATGACGTAGCCACCGAAATATACTCGTCATCATATACCACAGAGTTGTTTCGCTTCGAAGATGTCTATGTTGGCATTAATTTACGACGTATAGGTGTACTGCCGGTGCACAATAAGGGATTTGACAGTTTCGGGAAACGGAGAACAATCTGCGAACTAAAAGGCTCACTGGCATCCCATTACGTTCCTGACGATCTGATGTACAAGTTTTGGCGGCAAACGGAGGAATGGGGCGAATTTGTACCCTGCAGGACAGAGGAAATTACGTCATCATACCGAAATATCGATAGGATTATTATCGATAATGGGCAGATAATTGGGCTGAAAAATGTCTCGAAATTGGGACGCTCAAGCACTTTCATCATTAACCACGCACATAAGTGCTCCGATGAAACAAACCAACCGTTTTTGTTGGTAGGTGTATTCAGTGAGCTTGGCAACTTACAGCTGCGGACAGCCATACGCGAGACGTGGGGAAAATACAATCAAGAAACTCACAGTGTCAGAACAGAAATTTTGTTTTTCGTCGGAGTAAATGTCGACGAAGTCGAGACGCAGCAAGACATATTGGAGGAGGATGCAAGATTTGGTGATATTATTCACGGTAATTTCATCGAATCATATGAACACAATGTTTTAAAGACGGTCACCATGCTGCACTGGACTTCTACCTTCTGTGCAGGTGCGGCATATCTGATTAAAGTGGACGATGACGCTTTCCTGAACATTCGCGCTCTCGTGGAATTTCTTGAATTTTCACCGAGAAAGGGTCTATACATGGGCAATATTAAGTTGAACGCCAATGCCGAGAGAGGCGAAACTTCCAAATGGTACACGCCAGTAGAAGCCTGGGAAAGAGGCAAATACCCGCCATACGCGAGTAATTCTTATGTACTGTCACTAGACCTCGTTCACATGGCTGCGAAAATGGCTTTGGAGATGCCTGTTTTCAAATGGGAAGACGTTTTCGTGGGAATTATGATGGAAAAGTGCGGAATTCATCCTCTGCCACATATCCATTTCGACCTTTACGGCGCGTGTCGGTCAAAGTGCTCACTGCAGTCCGCCATTATGTCCAGTCAGTTCTCGGCGGAAATGTTCAGAAAGTATGACAAGATTTTGAAAAGTAACGTCACACATAGCGAATGCAGTGGTTTGTTTGCGGAAAAACTTAAGCCCCGCCTTGGAAGTGAGACAGGGGCTTCACAGCAACAGTGTTCTCTTAAAACTGCAGATATTTATCCCATTTTCTTGATGGTATTGGTTGAAACAACGGCAGATCAGCTCGAAAATAGAAATGCGGCCCGATTAACTTGGGCGGGAAAAAACAGTGTCCTAGGGGAGCGTGTCGAAGTGAAATTTGTGATTGGAACGTCAAGAGATGAAGGAACACAGGCAGTCATCGAAAACGAGGCTAACCTTTACGGTGATGTGCTAATCTCTAAGCCACTTGAAGCTGTTTCAAATTCTACCTTGAAACGATTGTATGCCTTTCAATGGGCGCGTTACTTTTGTTCTTCTGCAAAATTCGTTATGGTAAGCCAAGCTGACAGTTTCGTCAATATCCAGAACGTAATCAGCTACTTACGTCACGCACCACAATCCAATCACATGGCCTGTCTCGTGAAACGAAATACTAAGCCAACCAGACACAAGGATAGTCCATGGTACATATCAACAGACGATTGGCCACAGGACTACTTTCCTCCGCACTGCAATGAAAAGACTGCATCAGTAATATCCATAGATATCGTAAAAGAAGTTTTATATCACTCTCAGAGCCAGCAACCGATAAAGTTTCCTGAAATTCAAATTGGAATGACTCTGCATAAATATCTAAAAAATGTAAAAATCTCGCACAACACAGCGTTTGGTGTAAAAGGCGTGGCAAAATATTTGCAAGATGGCGGAAATAATGACATATGCGGCTTAGACAGCGTCATGGCAACTAATGGTTTCACCGGACAAATCATGCAGTACGTCATTAAACAAGTGATCGACGACAATTTAGGGAAGTGTCAAGTTCAGCGACGAAAGGAAATTGCTGACACGAAGTCCCAAAAAGAAAACAACAAAGAAAATCTGAAAAACATCATGTACGAACTGCATGCCAAGTTGGCCAGGGACACTGTAATCAATATACACGACATACCTCTTGTTATCGATCACCCCGAAAGATGTCGACGTCATCGAAATGACGTGTTCTTATTCATAATGGTGAGGTCTAACCCTAAGGAGAAAGCGTACAGAAGTGCTATCAGGTCGACCTGGTCAAAAGAAACTACTGTTGAAGGAGTCCGCGTTGATTACATATTTTTCCTGGGAAGACCTGAGGATGCTAAACTCCAGGAACAAATCTGGTTGGAAGATGAAGAAAACGAAGATATTGTGCAAGAGGATTTTCTCGACGTCTTTCGGAACCAGACATCAAAAACTGTGATGGCGCTCAAATGGACATCACAGAATTGCCCGGATGTGAAATATATTATTATGACCCAGTCCAACACTTTCATTCATGTTTCAAATCTGATACTCTACCTGAAAACCTCGTTCACTCAGGAAAATGATCTCGTTGTAGGACATATCTTGAAGAATACAAGACCAGTGAGAAATCCAGACAGTTCATATTACGTTCCAGTTGAAGTGTACCCAGAAGAGAGGTATCCACCTTACCCCGAAGGAAGGGGTTACCTGATGTCCGGGGATGTTATGCACAAGGCCTATATGATGTCACAGTACACACCCTCGTTCCCATGGGAGGACGTTTACGTTGGTATGATGCTGCAGAAACTGTTGATCAACCCACGTCCCCACTCCGACTTCATCAGTGGTTCACTGAAAGAGGTTCCCGATGTATGCTACATGAGAAATGCCTTCACCTGGAATGTTCTTAGCCCTGGTGCAATGGGTGCGTCATATCATAAACTTCAAAACAGTCAAAATGTATCGTGTTTTGAAGAAGATCGTATCAAACCGGACCTCTATGATTTCAAATTAACGAGTGACCACGTATGCAAAACGTCATCAGGGAACGTCCATTTACTGTTAGCTGTAGTGACATCACCGTTCAACATCGGTCGTCGGCGAGCAATCCGAGAGACATGGGGCATGCATTATGAAAACTTCACAGATTTCGACGTCAAAACTGTGTTCATGGTAGGAATCCCACATGACGAAGAAACACAGTATATGCTTCAGGAAGAGAACAACTACTACCACGACATCGTCCAATCGACCTTTATTGACAGCTACCGAAACTTGACCTTGAAAACTGTAATGACGCTGAAATGGGTTACAACTTATTGTCCAAACACAAAGTTTGTCATGAAAGTCGACGATGACGTGTTTGTGAACATGGAAAACGTTATGTCTTCGCTCTATGACGCGCCCGCAACGCGCTATTCGTGGGGTCTCACTTTTTATTACCAATGGCCAGTTCGTGACCCGAAACACAAAAACTACACACCGCGTGATCTGTGGCCTGATAGAAACTTTCCGCCGTATAATTCTGGGCCGTGCTATGTAATGTCCACAGACGTTGTAAAAGACACCTATAAAGCTTCATTTGGCGCGAAACGATTCTTGAATGAGGACGTGTTCATGGGTATCCTCCTTCAAAACGTCGGAGTGTCCCCACAGAGGGATGTCCGCTTTGATATTGGCGGTAACGCTCGTGATATCTGTCAGCTACGGCGTGTCCTAGCAACTCATAAAGTTATGGCACGTGACATGTACAAGTTCTGGTATTGGTTAAACTCACAGAAAGGCATTGGTTGCAATGATGCTAACTTACCGGATAGGCACTTCCACCTTTATTACCGAAATCAGACCAGTTGGCAACATCAAAAGTACACATTCCCGATAGCCAATCAAGAATTCTGTCATAAATCGCTTACATCACTCGTCGACAACGCAAAGAAGTCGGTTTTAATCGCTGTAGGTAGCCTGCCAGGAAACGTTGAAGCACGAAACGCGATCAGGGACACGTGGGGGCGTTTACATGAAAATAACCACGCTGTGATGACGACGCTCTTCTTTGTCGGAACGACCTCAAATCACACAGAACAAGCTCTCCTCGAGAAGGAATCCAAATTCCATGGCGATATAGTTCAAGCAAATGTGTCCGATTTCCTGTACAAAGCCACTTTTAAAACAATAGCCATGTTCACGTGGTTGGCTAAATTCTGTGGCGATGTGAATTACGTCATCAAGACTGATGATGGTACATTTCTAAATTCACCGATGATTCTGGACTATTTCAAAACATCAAAACCACAAACAGTCAACTTTATAGCGGGAAGCGTTATTCCCGGTTCGAGACCGGTGCGCGATATCCAAAGCCAATATTACACACCAGAGGAAGTCTGGCCCAATGAAAAATTCCCCGTCTATGTGGAAACGCCGACGTATCTTCTATCCATGGATGTAGCGAAGAGATTGGACACCGTTGCAAGAACGACACAGCCGGTTTTCTGGGAAGACGTCTTCGTTGGTGTTTTGCTTCAAAAACTCGGCATAAAGCCAAGTGAGCTGAGTGGCTTTGACTTTAAAGGAGTGAAGCGCGTCAACTGTAAATACGGTGATTCCCTTGCAACGGCATTCTTCACACCAAATCAAATGCGCTCATTTTGGAGGGAATTAAGACACGTTGATGTCGTCTGCGAAGATTAAGATTGCCACCGTCCCAGACTTCATCCGGGAACTGTTTTACATTATCAAAAGGCATATGTTGAATCTACGTGTAATTGTGAATAGCCAAGTTGAAGGCAGTGTGCGTATATAAATCATAGGCAACATGTGAAAGAAAAAGTGGGGATGTCCCTACTAAGTCAAAACATCTAAAAAGTTGATGTCATAATGAACACTGGAATCCCGTGATATAGCACTTCCATTTGGCAATACAGTGCTGACTATGCTGACTAAAGAAACATATTTTGATGAAAAACGACGCATTTGTTAAAAGTAAGAGCGTCACAAATCAAAAATCTCAAACTATGGTTAAGTTCGGGTGAGCCGTTCCTTACAGCTTAGTCTGCGTTTGCATCCCAATTACATGTATATGGCGACAAAGACATTGACTATGTCTAGAAACAAGGAAGAAGTTTTCTCCAAACATCCCATAATCTGTTTCATAATTTTCAGGTCCTCAAGTCATGTACTGAATCTATCATAGACCCTTACGACCGTGATGGCATGGAATTGCATTACATTGGTACTTGAAGGCTATTTGGGTTTTCAAAACCCGTACTTAACCTAAGAACGTTGTAAAGAGGTCACTCCAAACAACTAATTTTAAATTAGTAGTTTGTTAGTGCCAACTCGGTTCTCAAACCATCATAAACATGATATACAGGTTGTTATCTGTGTCACAGCGTCTGATTACTATCTTTAAATGTTTGAACAGGAACTTCATCTTTCGCAAAGCGTCAACCTTTTGACCCAAACCGATTGTTATCAATGGCGATTGCAGGCCGTTATATATGGAAGAGAGGGTGAACAGGTTTCAGAGGACACTTAATCCAGACTGTCTTTCATATGTAATCTAAAACTGTTGACTATATGTGCAATTCTGAATGACAAATCGCATGCATCTCCCTTAAGCCTTTTAAGGTAGTATGCGCCTCGAAAATGAGAGACAAACTTTTTCGCAATTTTTCTTTAAGGAATCTTTCAACCATTCTTTTTCAAAATCAAGAATAAAAATCGGGGGTCACCGTGCAAATTTTGGTACTAGAGAAACAAATAACCCAAGATTTACGGATATTTAAAATTCAAAATGGCTGCCATTCAAGTGTAAACTCTATGGGAAAAAAAAATTCGAATTTCTAAAAACTAAGCCGGTGAAAATTTTTCCTACACCGAGAGCTTTAAAATGAATCCCCACAAGTGACATATCAGAAAAGAATTGTAAAAGTTTGAGAGTCCGAATATCTGTCCCCGAGGCGCGCTCTACCTTAAAGGTGCAAGATGAACATTTTGTTTTGTCAAAAATGGCTTTTAAATACCTTAAGAATGAAAAATATACCTAAGGAATAAACGTCGTACGGATGATAATTTTGTCTGACCGGTCGACATAATCATGCAACTTTCTTCATGTAAAAATAACATGAGCAAGGGACAAACACGCAACTGTTGCAAGAATGAGATCTACACTGAAACGATGGGAAATTTCTGAAATCGAAGAAAAATTCGTAGATCCACAGACATCGGTAATATTTTATGTAAAAGTGTCTGAGAATCGAAAGTGAAATTATCGAAATAAAACGTAATTACGTCAAAAGGTCTTGAGTCAAAACAACGAATTCGCACAAAAAAAACCAATCATAAATCTAAGTTGGTCATCTACTGTAATCCCAAACTTTATGGCAAATACTTGAACTGTTCCATTCTCATGGATTTACATGTACGTACTGTGGTATTGAGATAGGGAAACCCCGTCGCCCGAGGCAGGGCTGTGCCCTCCTCGGAGGAGGGTTCAGCCCTGCCTCGGGTGATAGATCTTCAAGGATATTGAGCTTTTTCATAAGACAAGAACTGGGGCGTACAAGACATCTGCAATTAAATATCGTCTTTGAATAAATATCCTCCAGGACCTCTCTTCTTAAAATTTACTTGTGACTTTCCTCATATATGTATGTACCGTGACTCTGTCATTACGGTTCGACCATAGAATGTATACGAGGAAGTGGTCAAATTCGTAGCAAATCTTTCAGAGCAAAAATGTCGAGAAAAATTACGGCCATGTCCTGAAAAGTTATTGTCGTGTAATTCTTGAGAAAAAGTGTGCATGCCATGCAACGGTTAGAATAATACAGTCAAGTTTTGGGACGCGACAAGAATATTCCGCATGTCGACATTCTATATGATACCACCCTACCTCCCAAGATTTAATGGTCCGTCCCTTAGTATGGCGCCTCAAGCGGCTGATGTCTTGTCCCTGCTTTGGTTCGTAAATTTTATGAGTTTCGGAGCGGTTCAACCAGGACACGATGTGAGTAATCCTACGTGGAGTTTGTTTTCAGAGAAAGTTAACATTTTCGTCCTTTATTTCTTCTGTACCCTCGATACAGGCCTACCTTCGTGAACTGGACGGACTGGGAAGGTGTTACAGCGCCCCCGTACGTTTGATTGCGGAGGAGGGTAACAGTACCAGTGCTATCGTGTGTTCTGTAAAATTAATGAAAACAATCTTAAAAGTGTGAAGAGACAAAATTTGCTAATTTCTCTAAAACGTCACTGAGTTAAAAAACGATCCGCAAAATGAGAATATTACAATTATGTGCGTCAACATTTGTTCTACAGAAGAAAAGTCTTTCCCATTCTTCTTTTGCGTTCTGTAAGCGATGGCAACGTTAACATGTGAGATCTGAGTAGTAAAACTTCACTCACCACTAACATTGGACGTAACACATATTAACGTTCAACTGTCTTGACTATGAACGCCAAGCATTTCGAGATAATTTTCGGTTGAGGCGTAATTGTATTTGACTGAGAGAACAAAACTACTGGAAAATGTATCAAAAGTTACGGTCAATTAACCTGTTATAATTGACTAGATCTACAAATAACTTAATCTCCAAAGGGTTATTATAGAAATAATGTGCGACGCCCTGACCATTAACTTTATGGGCAAGGACGAGAGGAAAGCCAAATATTAAAGCCTCGCCCGTTAATTTTGGCTTTCCTCTGGCCTGCGTCCATAAAACAACGTTAACGGTCAGGGCGGAGTCCTTTATTCATATTATATTATCAAGAACCCAAGATAACCGTCAAAATTTACGATAATTTCCCACGCGAAAGACAACGGGGTGCTAGAACTTGTGCAATATGCGACACACTGTCACGCACTCTGTAAAAATACTGCAAATCGGAATTTTTTTTTTTAAGTGTCCAAACTTGGCCCACAAGTGCTTCATGTTGTTTTGTGATTAAAAATGATCTTTGTACGAATCACTATTTATATTTTAATGTAAAGTTACGATGTTACCATTATCATTAATATCCACGGGTATGTAAGCAAACCATGACTGTGTATTTGTGGTCAGTCACGTGGTTCAGCTCGACCAATGAAAATGCGACGGACAGGGCACGGTAATATAATCGCATGATAAATGGTGTTTGTACTATCACGCAACAGGAAAATCTATGTTTTTTTTTTTTTTTGGTTGGAGTCGTGTTAGTGTGGTTACATCTATAGCAGACTATCGACGGCCGCAATTCTCTCTTTTATATCAAGTAAATGCCTTTAATATGGCATTTCCCTTTTTGAGACTTTAAAAGATATTATTGAAATGCAACTGGCCAATGTTTGATCTTATCAATCTCCGACAAATCGACCAAAGATTCAACTACACCGTTTCAGAAGATATAATGTTAGTTAGTCTCGGCTACTCCCGTCAAGTGTGCTAAAGGGTGCAGGCGGGAAAAAAGAGTTGAACAGCACAAACTGTAGCTGTAGTACGTGCCACTATCATGCTATGCCTTGAAGTTGTGACAGATTCTTAAAGGAAATCATTGTGTGATTCGCAAGCTTCAGAATTACCTTATATCATTGAAATGTCTACAAAGTTAGATGAAAGCAGAGCAACCTGTAATGCAGCTGCAGTACTGATGAGAGAGACTGCCGCGGCAGTACTGTGACTGCGCATCAAGTTATTGTGCAATGCTACAGCTGTTACTGTATTGACCATATTTCTGAGAGTCTGTACTACAACTGCGTGAATTCGGCATAAATACTGATCATCATCTAGGATTCTAGTGCAGGTGAGTACTTTTGCGAGTGTACAATAATGACAGTGATATTAAATTATATCAACAGTATTCATAGTCATAAATTGATTAATAACAGGGTCTGTAGTACAACTGCGTTAATTTGGCATCATTCAGGATTCGAGTGTAGAAGGGTACTTTGTAAGTATACAATAATATTATGACAGAAATATTAATTTTATCAACAACATTCAATGTATTAAATTGTTACTCTCTTGCTTTGAACGATGACGTCTTATGGATCCGTTTGCACACGTTAGGAGTCAGTCGTACAGAAAGTACAAGACGCATTGAAGACTTGCTTGACCTTTTGTGAACTATAGTGGCGCCCTCAACGGTTCATTCTTTGAAAAAAAAGGTGGGGATTCGAGTTGTTAGCAATGACGTTTGTCTCATGGAAATGGTCCTGCGAATTTTCTTAAACAAATAACTGATTTCAAGATCCTATGGTAGCCCGAAAAAATGTGAAAAAATTGAAAATACGTTGTAACCGCGGGCTGCTATCAACACAATTGCGTACTATTTTGAACCACTAAGTCAGTTGTCTAATGTTCTGAATGCGCAGGTACTCATCTATACTTCACCAATTACGCGCTATTTTACTTTCAAAGGATAATTAATTGTATTCAATGAATGGCCTATTTCCCGCCCTGCAAGAAGTGAGTGAATTAGGAAGACTTAGCTTATAAAAAGTTTGGAATTTCTATATATTGGTTTGAATCGGTTGATCAAATGAGAACATCAGAGTACGTTACAGCTGATTTCTCGCGATTGACTGATGCGAACTTGTTGTTTACTCTGATCACAGTCCCTCTGGGTGTAGGGACTGAGGGTGGAGGGACTGTGCTCTGATAGAGATACTCTGCTTCTGTAAGTATAGCATTCTATGCTAATTTACGCCTGCTCTTAGGAATGAGCAATGATAAACCCTGACACTATTTGAGTCAATATAATTGTTATCTCTCTATGAAGGTTGGACAGTTTGACTGAAATACGGCCTTTCCCTTTAACTTTTTTGTTTAATTAAAGCAGCGTTATCATTTTCGCGAATAGGTGGCAAACACCGCCTGGTTAGAGTTTGGCCAGTTTATCACTCAAGGTGACAGTAAAAATCATAGTGGTCGAGAACGTAAATATACAGAAAAACCTCCGTCTGGTGTATATGGGTGCACGGAGCGCCCTCAATGTCTAATGCTGTGTTCAGAGCGCCATTTGCAAGCACTATGGATCTCGAGCAACGGTGTTGTTCAGACAAAACTTTGTGTCACTGTGCGCATTTTCCTTTGAGATTCCATTTTAATGTAATTCATAGAACGACTGTTCTCGAAGCATTCCGCGTGATATTGCTGACCACTCGCCGTCTTTATGGTCTGCATCTATGGTGACATACTTGTACTAATAAAGTATTTACGGCAAAATATCGTGCCTTATGATACTTTCAATCATATAATGTTTATGGCCAGAACACTTGACTGAATTCAAGCAGAGTGTTATTGTCAACAACTTAATCAAAGACTGCCTTTTTTCTAACCCAAACACATGAGATCTGGCGATAATTTTATCATGGAGGTAATCTGTGTGCTACCTCATGAAGTCATTGTTAATTTCCCTGCTGTTCGAGGTATATTATTTTTCCAAAATTTCTGCCGGTGAAAATGTCGTTAAAGCAGAAAAATTTCGCCGGCTCCCTCCGCCCCATCCCATTATCATGCACACACCTGTAGTGTGGAATTTTCTTCCATGTTTCCAAACACAGCGAATTGAAGAAATAGTTTCAAAGATGTTCGACTACAGATTTCAATAACATAATCCGCACGATCCTCGGGTTAAATCACAGTTTTAAATATATATTAATGTATGATCTCTCTATTTGTTTACCTTATTCTTGTCATTGAGAATCGTATGATTTGATCGTAATGTAGATAGCTCACAAAAAAGAGGGCATTTTGTATTATAATCTGCTCTGTGGATTTTTAAAATCGCATCCGGATCCTGCTCTCTACACACTGACAGCCAAAAATTTATTTTTGCAGAAAACTAAGTTGTAGGTTTCCCATGAGGGACATACTTGTAGCACAAAAATAAACATTATCTCGAGATCAGAGATAAGACAATTAGATTACAGAAAACGAACTTGATATCTTGAGGTTTCAATAATTTGTTTATTTTTGTTCTACGAGTACGTCCCCTATGGGCTTTAATACTCATGATTATGCTTTGTGTGTGTAAATTAATTTTAAATTACGAAATTGAAACTGCAATTGGTCATCCAAAACATGTAACAGAAAGTTCAAGTTAATAGCACAACACATGTATAATTTGGTTATCATGATTGTCAGAGATTCGATGATATACCTTATTGACTGAATATATAATGTGATGGAAACAGAATCAAATTGTGTTAAAATTGAAAATATGTTTTGCAAAGTTTACCAAGTATTTTGAAATCAGTAGTGTATATACAAAGCATGGCAAAAATGTTACCCTCTACTGTTTTTTCGATGAGAATTCAGTATGAGAAAGCAACATGCACTAATATTTCATAATACATTGATACAGTGACATATTTTACAAAGAGAAAATGACAAGATATTATTCGTTCTCATTAATGCAACTATTTTCTTTCCTGTGACAGGTTTTCGATTATTTTTTTCCATCGGTAAAATTACAGTTAACAAAAGGCAGTTTGTATCAGTATTCTGTTTGATGGTTTAAACGATAAAAAAGGTCTCCCAGACACTGTGAACATTCGATTTGGCTTTACTAATAAACCTAGCTCTCCAGGGCTTGTTACATGATGTCACTGGAAGCAAGCAAACAGCCATTATTTTGCTCCTTTTTCTTTGTTTCCTTTTTAAAGTTTCTTAACCTGTCATAAAAAGGTAAAATGGAAAATCAAGATGAAAAAATGCATATTTAATACCTTGGAAGCTAGTATGAAGACAATTATTAAAGTACAGGTTCAGGGTAAAAAGCTTTGTCACTGAAAATAAACTTTTATACCTAAATTATCACGAAAACACAGAATTAAACTGGTCTTGTCGTAGTTCTCCTTTAAAGGGAACTAGCTGTTATTGATGACAAAACTTCTTGGTTATATTTGTTCTGCAATGTGAACCGCAGTGTCATGTACTTTCTGAACCTTTTCACTACCATTTTCCTCCGTAGAGCTATAGGCACATCGCAGTGCCCTCTGTCGAGCTTGTTGACACAGCCTGCTTATGTATAGGCAAAAGAGGACTTTTCAGTTAAGACCTAAGTTAAATTAAATTAAAGTATCGGCAATTTGCCTTTAACGATACTGATTATTTGATGTCTATTTTATACATGTTCTAACGGAACTGGTTGGGGTGGACGTTGCCGTGTCACCGCTGGCGATGCCACCGGTGAAACGGAGGAAAGGAGAGAACGTAGAACACACAATTCGTGCAATCCTGGTCAGTGCGTCCCGACTCCCTGCTGCCTACGTGAGTTCTTTTTATATCATACACTAGCGCGTACAGAGAGGTAGAGTGACCGCTGTGAGGTTAGCGTCTACAATAATAGCCGTCCACTCAAAAAGGTATCGTTGCGACGCAACTCATTCGAATACAACAAAACCCTTACAACACAGCAGTTTGGTACACTAAATCCACCTCATAGAAACTACAACTAATCAACAAAATCCGGGCCCTACGCCTATGTCTATACCGCGATCGTAACGATCCCAGCCGAACACTTTCCGGTCAATAAATAGACTAACCCAGGTAGACTGCCTGGCTAATGGCGGCGACGTGACTGAATCGTGAACTCAAAGCAGCATTCTCTCCTCTACATACTAGGGTCATGTGTACTAGAATTCATTATAGACCCAATAAGCCCTGCGAGTTTGAAAAAACTGTGTGAAGCGGTTTCGGAGTTCTAGCCCGGCATAAAAGTTACGACAGAAGAAGATGATGAAGAAGGTTGAATTCATTCTAAAACAATAGGGACCTAAGCCCTATGGGCACTAAAAAGACACATATTTTGTTTTCGTGGCCTTTGAACCCGATGCCTAGCAACAAGGAGGTACACGGAAGTAGAACAGTAAACTACATTCGAATTATGACTCATTACAAGTGAAGATCGCAGTTAAGAATCTTGTTTCCGGTAGGAAATGCAGGACTGTTGAAGCAAAACACCTTTTTGATTTTATCGTAAAAAGATTGTTTGCGACTATTTTCTTCGGTAAGTTGTTAAAATAACAGTCCTTCTACCATTAGTTGCCTAATATCTCGTCTAATGTTGTAATATTCATGTGCCGCCAACGAAGCTATTCGTACTAAAGGTGTTCGTGCACATTGAGTTTTTCAGCGGGCGCCAGGCAAATTTAAGTAATCAGCGGCCGGGGAGACGACAAAGTCATTATTTACAGTGGGCTAGTAAAAAATTCTAGCTGGAGGTAACGGAAAATAGGTAGAAGGAGGGGGCTGTTATGGTTGATAGAACCCCTAACTTTATTAGGGGCAGCAATCATGATGTCCAAAGATTGATTTGATAAGTATTTTGCTTACCACACGCACGAAAATAACTGTGTGCCAGTTCATTGGACTTGCTCCAAGTCTGTTGGCATACAAATATCTAGCACTGTCGCGCACGGAGATAGTGGGGTGAACGCGACGGCTCACAGTAACTTGGCCAGCCCTTAACTGCTGCATATGCCTGAGTTTAGCCGAGGGACTATAGGGACAGTCTTTTAACGGTCCAGTAGGGTGTATATCCATGCACTGAACCAACACACACTAGGTAATGGATAAATTGTTGCGTAAATGAAAAGTACAAGTGGGACATATGTTAGTCTCGCATGCCAGACCTCGAAACCTGCGTGCGGCGCGAGCGGCGAAGCCGCGAGCAGCGAGTAACCGCAGGTTACGAGGTCTGGCTAGAACCGACGTGCTATATATACTGTCCAATAGAATGCTTCGAAAATCGGCTGGATGAAAGAGTACATCTGTTGTTTATTCATGAATGTAGGTGGAGCGTCTAAAAATAGCCTTTTGAATTTGACTGAATGATTGTGTCATTCATCCAGAAATGTTTCATTCGAAGTAAACTGCCTTACGTTGACCTCAGACAGTACGGCTTCTAGTCTCGCATGCCAGACCTCGAACCTGCACCTGCGGTTACTCG
>LD347732.1:224119-256259 GCA_001465055.1 Ptychodera flava
TTTGTATAGGTGGTTCGCACCTGTTTCAGTCATCCTATCCTATGTCGGTACACGTATCGTGTCCGCTGTGGATGAATATTATAAATAAAATAAAATAAAATAAAAATTTCTAACATATTTTAAAAGAGTGGCTCATTTTGTTTTCGGATATTTTAAAGAGTGATTTTATACAAAATGCTTACGCACATACTACAGTCATCATGTTATGTCAATGCTTTTTGAGATATTGCTGTCTTTGATAACTACAATTTTGATGCGTACATGGTATCTAAACCATCATTATTTTCAAATATTTGGGTCGTTATATCTATCAGTGTGACCATTTGGTTGTATTTGTTAAAGTTATAATTATTCTTTCTCCAACATCATAACGGTCCATCGTAGAATGGAGTAACAATTTAGGGTACTTTCACTGTAGCCATATAACTTGATATGCCAACCAATCATCCAAAATACATGTTCTACCATCTGTGTAAAATCTCTATTTTGAAATATAAATGCTTCAGCCAGTATGATTGACTTTTTCCGACTGAATATTACAGACATTTTAGATTATTTCATGTCTGACTACAGAATATTAAAAAATGAGACTTAGTGAAACGTAACAATGTCTTTTTTTTCAGAAATGGTGTAATAATGCCTGCTCTGTGTACCTATAATGTAAAAAATATGCCATCCATATTTGACGATGGTACCTACTGGACTCAATCAAATGTTGGAAGAGTGTGGAGTGAAGAAGTGCCCTCACTGAGTCCAAAGCCTGGGGAGGTAGATCTTTAAATCGTTCGAGAATTGTTTACGATCAAAGTGAATTAAACATGATTGATTTTAAGTTCCCCATTGATATTTTGAAGCCTCTGTCTTCGCTTTTGTCCAACTTGACTTAAGACATTGGATCAAAATAAGATTCTGTCTTTAACTTAAATCTTTTGATTACAATGACTGTTTCCTTTGTAATGGCAATGACTATAATGATTCAATGACTGATGAATTTTGTAAGTACATCGACATCTTTTGAACAACTTTATTCGACCAGTACGCTGACAGGGAATCAAAAGTGTCATCCGTGAATGCGATTGATGATCGAATCTTAATCCTCAAGGGTATTATCATCATTTCATAAATACTAATGTTTTTGCAAAGACCTTGTGACCTAAGCGTTCTTGTTCTACTCCCCACTGCATGCTTGAATAACAAAATTCTATTTCGCAAGTACTCTGTATATGCAAGCTTAAAGCTTAAAGCTAAATCATTATTATTAATATTAATTATTATTGTTAATATTCAATTAATTCCAATCCGGACTTGAACTCAATTTTGGTAATAATAATGCTGACTGTATACATATGGCTGTGCTGGACTTTTCATGACGCTTCAGGGAGTAGAACAAGAAACTGCGGTGGAGACACAAAACAAAACCACCAAAAAATAGCCAAACATTATAGCTTATAAGTGACAACAGTACACATACTTAATATCAGTCAGAGAAAGTTGTTTCGAGTCTCAACCCCTCTTTAATGGCCCACATACCTTCAAGTGCCCCATCATACCCTTGATATTTTCAAGTGCCCCGTCAAGTCTCCCCGGTTGAGAGGGGTTTGTGAATCCAGTCTTATCCCAAGTAGAAGGCAAAATACCATGATATCTATAATGGCGACCGCTTTTCAATTGCTATTCGGGTTACCGTAGAAAGTCACAAGTTTATTAGATAATGTGAACGTTTTCACGATTCATTTATAAAACGTGCGATCTGAAATTGTCAACAAACCACGAGCATCTGCTCAATATCAAACTAGTTTTGAGCACATAAGTTGGCGCAGCTATGTAAGCTATGTAACAGTTCACTGTTCGTAGTAGATGAACTTTGGACGAATATGTTTTAGGATACTCCTCGTTGTCACAGCTGTTGACAACCTTGCAGCTTCGCTTGCTACGCCTGCGTTAGTTCTCTGAGACCAAGTACTCAGCGCACTGCTCTTGGCACAAGACCGTTGCCAGTGTGCAGGGTGCACACGGCTAAATGCAATCGACCGATTTGATGTTTTATCCCTAACGAAACGATATCGATGCTTTTTAATTTATTTTCAATTTCTCAGTAAATTTAGAAGTTTACAATTTTATTGCTTGTAAATTTTGCTCACATTAAAATTATTGAAGCTATGCCGAGACATACGACGAGGCAATCACGAGAATCATAGTATTTCAATGGTTACGACCAGGCCGTCAAGAATTTTATTCTTATCGTACAGTGCATTGACCTATGAAGGCAAATATATTAACTTCAACACCGGAGGGAGATGGTTTGTTGACTATGATAAAAGTCGAGAATTTACTTATTGGGAATGGCGTATGCTGGTACAGTAGAAATGATTGGGAGAAGCACTGAGGCTATTACAAGTATTTGTAATATGAATATGTTCCTCATCTTACCAGTGTACATCACTATATGGCTCATAGATAAGATCTTTGCTTGAAAACCACTCTTAAGCAAACGCTTAGTTCTAAAACCGAAGAATTGGAAATTGAGATTTACAGATTTTACTGCAATTCGCCGATAAACACTTTGCGAAGCTAGTGAGACCAACCGCATCGTCGTACCGAACTTCTGATTTTGCTGGGATGGCGATGCAACCACAATCGATGGCCTCAGACATGCTTTGGACCGTGACTGACATTGAAATAGGTGGACTACCGTGTTGAGACATGCTTCCCGGGGTACCAGTTTCTAGACACGGTTGTCCAATCGGACTACAAAAGCAAAAGGTTTATTTCGTGCCCTGTATTTGGATGTTGACAAACACTGTAATTTAAAGATTTAATCATGTCAATATACAGTTAGTAAAGCAAGATGAATCTAGGGAGGGAGGGAGGTAGGGAGGGAGAAAGGGAGGGAGGTAGGGAGGGAGAAAGGGAGGGAGGGAAATCAATCAACCGTTACTTCAAGCAACAAGCTAATACAATGGTTTCTTCCAATGTCCATACAGTGTGTCGATGACAGCACCAGTCTACCTGATGATGTTCTAAATGCATTGAAGGCTCATCCTCTGACGGCAAAATTAATTCCATCTCAGCAGCCTCCTCTGCTCACGTCCTTTATCGGCGTCAGATTCAAGCAGGTAGTCAGCACAGAGGTTGGATCACAACTCATACTGTACATTTGCACAGGTATGTATGTGAAATGTACTATATCAGTAGCTTATTGCCTGAATTTGTTTTCTGTTTAATGCATAAATATCTCATTGGACAGCAGACCACTGAGTTGGTATTTGTTTTAAAGAGAGAATTCAATACTGGTGTTTATGCTTTCCATTAAAGTACATCATTTTTGATATCTTAAAATACTGTGAATGTGAAGTTCAAATATTGCGTTTCTGTTTACATAACTAGACTTGAAAACGAAATGCATAATGGTTAAATGTGATGGTTGACTTTTGATCATATTTGTTATCATCAATATTTTGTAATAAAGGCATAAAATTTCGACCTTTTGGCCCCCAATTGTTATAGCTTGTATTATGCCAAACTATCCACACATATTCACTTGAAGGTAAACTATTCATTTTGTAATGACGCTTTATCGACTATATTGTTCTTCTCATAGGCTCTTGCACTTGGTGCTGAGTCATTGTTCCAATATATTGTGCTTTTTATCTCTGCTTATGCAGTCCCTTCAGATGTGTATTGTTGTGTCAGTGTTTATACTATTTCTAGTGTAACTGTCTTGCAAAATACAGGTAGAATGAGGAATATCCACTGTGAAAGTAAAGGCATTATCCGTACGTGCAGACGGCAGGTTCCTTTTTAGTTTGTGTTCTGCAGAAGCACACCTCTGCCTCATCAGTCCATGTACACATACTTATTCATATCACATTTGGTAAAAAAGATTCACAGTTTTCTTGTTTGTAGCATGAGCTCTTGTGTCATAACATGTTGAAAGAGTAAATTGAAATCTTACAACACTCTATACTAATTCTTAGCTTGGCCTACCGTAGAACTGACAAAGAGGTATCCACGTTCATAGTCTTTTTAGGAGGATTACATTCATATTGCTTACGGTTGCGAGCAGACATACAGTGTGTCCATGATCAAAGTGTTTCTGTGTACTCACGTGAACATGGTCTTAAGCGAGGATAACCAATGCGAGTATGCACGGCCATCTCAAGAGTCGCTCGAAGTCTTCAGCAAAGTAAAAGCTGTACTATATTTACCCACAGACCCCTAATAACTGTGGCTTTTCTAGCTGTAAGACTAAGGGTATTCCACATCACTCGAATGTTAATTGCTGGGATTTTTACATGTGGAATGATCAGATTCATCAAAATTGAAGAAAATTATGAACCTTAAATGGATGCCATTATCTTTTGCGGTTCTATTCTTTCTCGCGTTTCTCATGCCTCTCAAACTTTAAACTTTTCAAATAGTTGACCATCATATTACCTGAGAACAAACATGCATTTAACTTATTGCTAACCCATGAGCACCGAGAGAGTAAACGTTCAGATTTTCCGAACCTTCAACATCACGTGTAGCTTACGTGTACTTTACTGTTGGGGAATATGTATTATTATTATTATTATTATTATTATTATTATTATTATTGTTGTTGCTGTTGTTGTTGTTGTTGTTGTTGTTGTTGTTCCTTCTGTTGTTGCTGCTGAAGATAAGGGAACTGTTATGAAAGTACTGTACAATGACGGTAGCCCATACGTGCTAGATGTAGTGAGAGTCTCAGAGGAGGTTAGTACCTGTATATCCACAATTCAGTAATTGCCTCTGAGTTTTCTTCAGTCCTACACAATCATATGCAAACTAAAATCCAGTGGCACTACTCACGCATGTATACCTCTATGTGCTGGTGATTATTGCTGATGTCATGGCTAGAGCCTTCGACAACTGATTTTGTCATTGTTTAATTAAAACTCATAATTACTGAAAAGGCAACACTTTTTGAATGTTGTATAATTTTGCTCGATAGAGATACAACTGTGATTACTTTGAAATCACCTGCATGGAGTTAAGTTTTTAATATGTCTGAGATCATTAATCTTTAAGCTAGGAAAGTTCTTTGTAAAACTCCATCTCTAAAATCATTTTATTATACTGAAGCACAGATTCTTGTTTTTAAAACAACCCTGATGTAAATCTTCATCGTTATTCCGACTACTAATGTATGTAGGGGTAAATGTTAAACATCAAAGAATTTCGTGGGCTTCGTGAGATTATCTCTTGCATATTTCAGAATACAGCTGTGCCAATGGTCATCACGAAGTCAGACGCTGACAACTCCCTATACATTGGCTTTAATGACAAAGTAGTCCAAGTACCCATGTATCAGTGTCATAGATACACTGATTGCAGTCAGTGCAATGGTGCTGGAGATCCACACTGTGCTTGGAATGCTAACAGTGGACAGTGTGTGTTTGACACCAGGTAGGAACGATGACGACTAAACCCAATCTCAAAAAAGAATACAATGAAGGGAATTGCTGACGTGTTTTGTCTCTTTAGAAGTGAAAACAATGGAAAAATGAGTGAATTACAACCGTGAAAGAATAAAAAAGGAAAATTTAGCAGACATATTTTGCTTCCATGGAATTTTTATTTCAAACCTTTCCAAAATACTTGCAGTGCACTTTTACAATAAGATAATGAGATTCTTGGAAATACCATCCGTTCTACAGTATGCTATGCTGATGTAACATTGTTTATGAAAGGATTATGCGAAATCTTTTCAAGTTGAAATAACACAGGTGTACATGTGGGAACTGTTGTCGTATTGTGTGGGTTTTTTATTCAGAACTATTTGAAGTTGCATATTCATGCGTCAATTGCATCATTTCAAAATGAATGTTTTGTAATTATGCTATCTATAGTGCTTTCTATTGTGCTAGTTAGTTGACTTTACAGTTTGGCGTATTACATGTTGTTTGAACTATTATTTATTTCTCTTGTCACATTTGTAAATTGCAGCCCAAAATCAGCTTGCACAACAGGTAAGCTACATGCACACGAACAGTGCGACTTATCCTTCCTTCACTAACTTAATTTGAATATGACTAGTGCAAATATTTTGATATTGAAGACGAGTTTTGAACATTTCTCAAGCTTTTGATATCAGTTGGCATACATACTCGTGTCCAGAATGAGACTATCGCCTATTTTTGCTAATTTATGTTTGCATTTGGTTAATTTATATTTGGCAGCATGTGCTCACTGTCTTCGAAACAGCCTACATCCATTCATCTTGCCTTGCTTTGCTTCGGTAGAGTTGTGTTAGTGTGTGATAAGATAGATATAAATACAATATACCCCCTTTATACAACATATTTTAACATTTGCTTGGTATAAATACTTTTGTGTGTATTTTTTCAAACATTTGCAAAAGCAATAGACATTTCGAAGGAAATGTGTACTAAGGTTTAACTATAGAATTGGCCATGGTATAAGCGATCTTACACTAAGTGTACTCTGTAATTACCCAAAATGATGTAAATTTTATGCACGTTTAATTGTATTTATTGTATGTTTGTATATATATGTGTGTGTGTGTGTGTGTTCTTCGAAATCAATGCATATATTACACTCATATTTGGGAGGAAGGTATCTAAACTTTTTTCAAAAGGATTTTGTACGTTTTGTTATTATATTAATGTCATTTTGTTATATCTGTGTCGATGAACATAAAAATTAATCGGCATAAACTCGACAAAATGACAAAGAAATCGTCGGCAATCTGCTCCTTATTGATATTTGGTCTACAGAACAATAGTGCTGATTTTTATAAGATATGTTCAATTTATGATAGAAGTACCGGAGTTGTAATTCTCAAGCGATTATCAAAAATCATAGGTCAAAAGCTTCTATAATGGTTTCCTTCATATGTCTATACTGTGTATTGAGGAGAGTAGCACTTTACCTGATAATGTTGTTTAAGGCTCATCCTCTGATGGCACAATTAATTTCTTCTGAGCAGCCTCCTCTGTTCACGTCCTTTATCGACGTCAGGTGTTAATAGTGTATGAATGTGTGTGTGGGGGGGGGAGGGGACATCCAGCACTAGAGTTTTGATTTTATTGATAGGAACATATCAGTCTCAAACTCATGCTAAATCAGAAATTTTCCGATCGGATTGGTACTCTCAAACCACGTTACCTACTCATCTTATAAAAGACTCAGTGTTCAACACCAGCTTACCCAATCCCCTATCCCTCGAACTGAGATTAGGAATTCAGAAAATCAAACTCTAAACAACTGACTGACCAAGTGCGCTGCTTTTTAGTAAAGAAATGCCTTTTGAGGGTCGTTGATATTAGCATGAAATTAAGAGAATTACCTGTTGCCGATCCTGTAAAGTAATATTTTCCAAATTAGAATGTTTACAAGGTCAGGCAACTCATGCAATAGACATTATACAAATAAGGCAAACATACACAATGACAAAGCACAGTTAAACGCATTAGAGAAACACGAGCGATGCCAGACTTTGCGTCAATGTCTAACAGCATGTCCGAATCTCCAGTGAACTGAAACGGATATATCAGAAATAGTGGAAATAGTACTGTGAATTACCTTTAAATCTATAGGCTTCGTTCAAAAAATTGTTTTTATTACACTCTGCTACTTTAAATGTTTAGACTAAGAAGGAGTTTTCTCAATTTTTATCTGTTTACCTTCTTTAGCTCCAGAGCCTGTCAAGAAGAAAGTTTCATTAAACGAAAAAGTTATGGTGATATGTGCAGTCAGGAATGTTGAATGGACAGTGGATTCTGCCAACATCCAAACAGATGGTTTGAAGTACATCACTGTGGATGGAATAGGACTTGTGATCACTGACTTTCAAGAAGCAGATGCTGGTCGTTACAAAGCAAGACATCGCGCTACATCTATCATCACCTGTTCCATGGATTTATGGGTTACAGAGTATTTTGGCGAGCTGAACTTCCTCGCACCAAAGCTTGAAGACCAGAACAAAGCCACCTGTCAAGGAAGAATTCTTAACCTTTTCTGCAATGCAGATGGACCACCTGGCTTCACTACCACGTGGAAAAAGCCAGATGGTTCAGTAGTGACCAACGAATCAAGAGTGCAGTGGGCTAATGTTGTAGAGTGTGAAAATTTACAAAGAGGTATCAGCTGGCTTGCAGTCGAAGTAAGTGCAGACTCAACTGGTATCTACACTTGTGAGATCAGTGATGGAATAACAACCAAAACAGCAGAGGCAGAGATTTCTCTTCAAGGTAAGTATTATCCTTTTGATATCCGTTGGAAAATTTAGGGTTTACGAAAATTGTTAGACTAGAAGTAATGGTTCACTGCAAAAGTGTTTAATGGTGGCCGAGGGCAGTTTTATGAAGAAGGAAGGTTTTTTCAATGTACTCAATCATCACACTCTTTATTTTATATAAAAAGGGCTTTATGTAGTTCAATGAGTCAAAATAAAGGTTCATAAAGTATTGTTAATATTGGATAATAATTGATTTACTGCATATGCAATAAAGAAATTATACTCACATTTGGTACTGCACTAGCTGATACATCAGGTACTACTGGTACGTGTAAATCTTCGCCTAGTTATTGCTGTGTCCGAACGGGTCAGCAATTTTAGGTCAATCACATGTACACATTTCTGACATATCACCGGACGGCGCATGAGCCAAACTACTTGAGTTTGTTTGATCATATACAGAGATATCATACAGCTATTAACCAGGACTTTCTGTGAGACATTGAAAGACAGCATTTCCTCACTTAAATACAATCATCTTCATGCATACAAGTACATGTGAAAAAAAGATGAGCATAGTGCATATACCTACAACGCTAAACCAATAGAAACAAACGTATTGCCAACCGTCAAAACACCTGACACTGAATGTCTCTAGGCGGATATTTATATTCTTTGTTGCATGTGTAATACAGCATGTTTTTAGAATGGCGGGAAATTTAAAATGAAAGGACAGCTGTCATATTTGCCAGTTCTAGTACCAATAACCGTTTTTGTGATAAAAGTTATTTGTTTAATTCGTAGTATTCAAAGAATATTTGAGAAAATTGTCAGATACATATGCCACAGGAAAAGGTAGCTCATGTCAAAAAACACGTCAAAAATGAAACATGTAAAAAAATTAAAAAATGTAGCCCTATTGAAAGTATATAGCATCAAATTTGTAGTCTTGGGTGAAGGAACCAACTGAAAGAGACTATGTGAATCTACACCTATCATACATATTCGGTACAAGTGTATGCATTCAATGAATCGGCAAGAATATCCTCATTACAGCGTAAATAATCTTTTATGTTGATAGAATGTGTTACACAAACATCAATTGCGTGTCAAAATACTCGTCATGATGAAGCAGAGGCAAGGTATGACCGCCTCAGTCAACATATGACTTGTCCCGCCACTCAAGCTTCATCAATGGTGAGTAATTAATATTACATATTAGTAAGCACAGCAAACACAGCATCTGTTACAGATGTTCTTCACCTGCCAAAATATTAAAACGGTTACTGTCCAAACAATATTGACACACAATCAAAGTCGAAAGCTGTTGTATTCTCACAGTCAATTTTGTATATTTATCAACTTAATTGTAGTTGGGATAAGAGAAATTATGTAGATTAGAAAACTTGCAAACGATGACACTATCACAGGCTCAAATATATGTAATTGAAAAATGACGCTCGAAAGACGTGTGATAGATAATCGTACGAATAGGGAAAACGGACAATAGGATGTCGGTATACCTTTTCGGTGAATAGAGAAAATGTTTCAAAGTAAAGTCAGGGTAACCAGTGAATTAATAGCCACGTTATGCTTTTGCAATAGTTAAGACTGTATCTCGAAAAGGCGTCCTGACCGCTTGTTACATGCCTCGATGTAAATGCAAAACATATTTGAATAGGAACATCCGGGAGGTTGGCGGGCTGTGTGAACGATGTACTGACCGGTTTCCATTGTTACCCGATCCGGTGAAGCCCTTCGAATTCAA
Source organism: Ptychodera flava (assembly GCA_001465055.1). NCBI lineage: Eukaryota > Metazoa > Hemichordata > Enteropneusta > Ptychoderidae > Ptychodera > Ptychodera flava. Next base: position 234,112 of record LD347732.1, read on the forward strand.
GATGGATTTAACGCTAGATGTAAAATGGCCATGCGCGCACGGCTATTTTGACTTTTGTTAAGGAAGACAATTTGTCCTCCTTACGTGGGGCAAATTGTACACTAGGGCACATAAACCCTTGTGTTCAGGGAATAATATATAATAATCTTGAAAAAGCATAATCACATTTTCAATTAGATGGAAAACACAGCATGCAACAATTATACAATATTCATAATAGAATATGTATATTTATCCGCTAGTGACACTATGTTTTGATCAAAAACAATGTTTGATTGTAAAAGAATAATCACATTTTCGGTTCCACGGAAAATACAGAGTGCAGCAAATAGAAATAATCACCATTGAACATGTATATTTATTCGCTACTGTCACTATGTTTTGAATCAGAACAATTTTTGATTGATATCGCCACACTTGCATTGACACTCTACAATAATTTCAGTTGGGCAACCGAACATCCATTTCTTATTAATTCTCTTCTTTGCTTTGTCTTAGAGTGAAGACATCTGTACATGTCGAGTTGAAATCCTTGATTGTAGCGATTGTTGCTCTGAAGATGACACCTGCCCAGCAAATTAGAAGTGGCTTAACACTAAATTGCAACAATGTAATGAACGGTATTGATCTATCAATAATTAATATTAATTATAATAATAATAACCTTTATTTCGAGAACCAGCTGATAGTATTGATTCTTCTGACACTGAACATAGTTCATTATTATCAGATTTAATATTATAGGATAGTTTTCAAGTTGACCATTACTTTGTTAAATTATTTTATATATGTTGCCGATCGAGTACCGACATTCTGGGATAAATCATGTGTTTATTCGGGTTTTTTATTGAGCACTTAAATTACTACTCATTTGGATGTTTTCATATTATTGTACAGCTGTATAAAACGTGTCAAAATTGATGGTCAAAGTATTTGGAGCATAATGTACTCCGAAAGAGTTATCAAGTATCAGAAGTAACATTTTTTAAAATTTACATTTTTGTACTGTGTACTTCTATGTATTGATTCCACATCCCATGATATTTCATAAGCAGGACGTTTTTAGCTTATATTAATGGTATTACGTAAGCACAAAAAGGCCAGAATAGGACAGTCACTAAGCGAATCGAGATCTGTACAAATAGGGTCATGTTCAGATGTGACAGACATTGTCATAAATTGATTAATTCACTTGCGGAAGACTATCATGGAAGTTGTCACAATAAGAGTCATGCTAACGGAACTGACCGTAGTATCTTGCTGTGTAATTTGCAAAATGGGCCAATGGTACTAATTGACCATACAAAGGATCAGAATTTAAGAAAGATGAGAAACTCAGAATATATAACTATATTGAGTGTGTTGCTTCACTTTATCTTGAACATTTACCAATTTAACGTGTGTTAAAGTCATCGAACGCAATTGTAATTTGAGAAGATTTTGATGAAACAAATCCATATAACTGTTCAGCGTTTTTTGGGGCGTATGTTTGCGTTTAAATATGTTTATTGGTTACCAGAAAGAGGGGGTTACAGTACTTGTCAGGATTTTTTAACCGTTCTCAATTAGCGTTTATCGTTGGTAGTTTACAATAATTTACAAAGATGCATATTGCTTTGGTAAATGAATAATACAATACCAGCGGAAAGAGTCTAAGTACCTCTTGCAGCGTTTTGTGAAGCTTTACTTAAAGTGAAGATGCGATCATGAAAATTTGCTTTTTTGCTCATTTTTTAATTCATAAGTCATTCATCTACATTCGATTTTATATTTAGGTGTCGTTTATTGGGTCATTTTCCTTATTACTAGTTACCGCAGATTGCATATGTATATGTCTTGCATTCAAAGTAAAACTTAATACCTGGAAATTCAGAGGCCTTTATTATATATGTTAAAGCCGCAAAGAATATATAAGTGATTTGCATAATATTTCAACTACTTGTATCACACCTGACATGTATTTTCATCTCTTTTGTGTATGTTGATTCTCATTTTGCATACCATTCAATATGAAAATACTGTAAATGCTTTTCCTGTGTTACCGATGCATAAAAGTAAAGAAATGAAATTTACGCTTTTTGAATAACTGTATAAAATTTTGTCCAGCTGTAGTAACAATCAATTCAATCCGTCCTTACTTTCCAACATTTAGATCAGTACTAGCTCCTCTCTGATTGCAACACTCACGTCAAGAAATAATTTTTACTTAATCATGGCTAGAATTTCTTAAAATCAAAGTAAGTGCAACTTTGGAGTTTTTTTTTAGTTTTTTGTTGCATTTATTAGTTAAAGCTGCTTGTTGTAGTGTAATGTGCTAAGCTCCTCAACGTTTACTGCACACGTGTGACTTGTATTGATTGCTTGGTCATCTAATTAAGATCTTGACTTGGACTCAGTTGTCAAGCATAGCAATGGACGTCACACAGTGATACACCTGCGTATGACCATAGAGAAACATAGATAGAGTGGCAACGGGTATTGTTTAAGGCGTGAAGCGGTTACATAACCCATCTATATTCGCCTCGCCTCAGGTTGCTCTCGCCTCTCTTTTCCGAAGAGTGCCGACCATGAATCCTTCGGTAATTTTCGGATTTTCGCCAATTGTTAAGCGAAAGTATGTTCGGCAAAGTTTGTGTTGTTGTTGTCGTGTGGTGCTGAGTAGAATTGACGTGCTGGCGAAAACGGGAGTGTTTTGAGCTTCAGGAAAATGAGTTTTACCGTTTTAAAAATTCCTCTCATATTTTTATGAATATATAATGAGTGTGTTTGAACCAAATTTGAAAGTCTTTTATCGATACTGTCTGGTTTTACTCAATGGTTTACGGTCAGTCATACCCTCTTATACACGTGCGTCAAGGAAGGATATGTTTATGAAACTGCTGGCGTGTTATGTTTTGATTGGCGTGAAGCAGTGTTTCTGGCCTGAGAGCTCACAAAGTAACTATGGTTGCTACGCGACTGGCAGTACGATGCCATCTCGTCGTATTTTTTGCATAATCTCGTGTAATTATCAACCACAAACAAAGCCTCCAAAAAGTTTAACACCTTTGGCGCTCATTTTAATATGAAAAGCCAATAGTCTACCGAGACGACCATGGAACAAAAGGCATGCAAGCGTTGCGACTCTGTCTATGTTACTCTGTGGTATGACAAACCAAATACTGGGTATTTCAAATGCTGCTTGGGGAAGACAAAAGACTTTAGTCATTACATGGAAAAGTACCCAAAATTTTCAAAAGTTACAATTGCTGAGCTTTAATACATACTTTGTGGACAAATCATGTTTTATCGAATGCGGATTGTGAACGTTGCTAGCATCATAGAGGATATTTCATTGGTCTTCTACAAGGCAAATACTAAAGTAAGGTAAAAGCCACAAGCAGTGAGTGTGCCGTATGCAGTAAGATTCATAAACGAACTCCAAGTATGCAAATATTTCAAGAATGGATTAATAAATTAGCCGAGAATCTCTGCATCTGTATGCATGTGTGAAGATGTTTTTGTGAGCACTCGTACTTTACATGCAACGGGTAACTCAGCAAGTAGTATATTGAGCAACAGCGTGTCAGGATATCAGAGATAATTTGGTAATAAAATCTTCTGGGAATCTTACAATTCCAATCTGATTATCATCGCAGAATCGTAATATACCCTTGTGATCGAAATCAGGTTGTTTGCCATTATACCGAATAGCTCTGCGCGGACGGCATGGCCGTCGGAGGTGTAGCTGGTAACAGCATAAGACTTTATTACAGCTGTTCCTAATCAAAATATGTAAACCAGGCTGATGTGGTTCCTGCAAAGGGACTCTTGGGCGAGATTTCGATCCCCGGCCGTAGAAAGTGATGGCTCACTGAAGTCGAAAAAAATATTGCAGTTGTTGAACAAAAGCGCAAGGCCTAAGGGAGGGGGTCTGAACTTCTTCTAAGTCACTTTTTATTCCAGTGTCCATGTCACTTACAAAAGTCAACTCAATAAGATAAGGCTCAAAATGTGAAACGTAAAATCTAAAAGATTAATTTTTAATGGGTCCCGTCGACATGAAAGGCTGTTGTCGACATAATTGTAAATAAATGACGCATTTTTATTTGTTAAAAGTAAGAGCGTCACACAGTTGTCGAGAAGAAGGAAATCGAAAATCTCAAATTGTGGTTAGGTTCGAGTCAGCAGTTCCCTTACAGCTTAGTCCGCACTTGCATTCTACTTGTATGGCTACAAAGATATTGAATACGCCTAAGAACAAAAATGAAATTTTCTCCAAAAATTACATAATCTGCTTTGCAATGTTCACGTCCTCAAGTTATGTACTGAATCGAACATCATAATGGACCCCTGGGACAGCAATAGCATGAACCAGTTTGGGTTTTCAAAACCCGTACTTTACTCAAGAACGTCGTAAAGAGGTAACTCCAAACAACTAATTTTGATTAGTACTTTGAGAGTGTCAACTCGGTTCTCAAACCGTCATAAACATGATATGCATGCTGTTATCTGAGCCCTAACGCCTGATTACTAGCTTGAAATGTTTGAACAGAGTAATTACTCAGGAACTTCATCTTTTGCGCCTAAACCCATTGTTATCAATATTAATTGCAGGCCTTTATACATGGAAATTAGGATGAACAGATTTCAGGAGAAACTGTTAATCCAGGCCGTTGAGCAATTACTGAATTACAACATCACATGCATCTCCCTTTAAGGTGAATGCTGCCAGGACATTTTGTTTTATTTCAAAAATTGCCTTTAAATGACCATAAAAATTAAAGAATACACGTAAGGCACGAGAATCGTAACAACAATATTTGTGTCTGACAAGTCGACATATGCTACTTTCTTCTTTAATATAGAATTAACTTGGGCAAGGGATAAACACCATGACGCAATTGTTGCAAGAATGAGATTTATAAACGATGGAAAATAAATTATGTAATCGAAGGAAAATTCGTAGATCCACAACCATCGGTAATATTTTATGTAAAAGTGTCTGAGAATCGAAAATGACATTATCGAAAGTAATTACGTCAAAAGGGTCTTGATTCAAAACAACGAATGCGCGCAAAGAAAGACCAATCATACATCTAATTTGGTCATCTACTGTAATCCAAAACTGTGGTATTGAGGTAGGGAAATCCGTCGTGCGAGGCAGGGCTGTAAGAGGGGGAGGGTACAGCCCTGCCTCGAGAACCGGGTCTTCCAGGGGGTGCGGGCACGAAAAAAAGTTGAATAGCACAAACTGTAGCTAGTACGTGCCACTATCACTTTAACATGCCTTGAAATTGTGACAGATTCTCAAAGTAAATCATATATCGAAAGCTCCAGAACTACTTCATACAATTGAAATGTCTGCAAGCTAGATGAAAACAGAACAACCTGCAATGCAGCTGCAGTAGTGATGAGAGAGACTGCCGCGTTAGTACTGTGAATGCGCATCAAGTTACTATGCAGTGCTACAGCCGGACTATATTGACCATATTTCTGAGAGTCTTACTACTTCTGTGTGAATTTGGCATAACTAATCATCATTCAGGATTCCAGTGCAGTTGGGTATTCTTGCAAGTATACGATAATGACCGAACTATTAAATTTTATATCAATAGTCATACATTTATTAATAAAAGGGTTTCTACTACAGTTGCGTGAATTTTGCATCCAGGATTCGAGTGCAGTAGAGTACTTCTGTCAGTAACAATAACATTATGACAGATAAATTACATTTTTGTCAACAGTATTCATAATCATAAATGTATTATTTTTTCCACTCTTGCTTTGACCAATGACGCCTAATGGATCCATGACCACAATATAGGAGTGAGTGGTACAGAAAGGACAAGAATGACGCATGAAGGCTTGCTTGACCCACAGGGGGTGGCCTACGTGTCCGTCCCCAGGGGTGGGTAGGTGTTTCGTTGTATTACTAATAAAGATATATTCTACCAACCTTTGGTATTTTGGTCTTAACTTAGCACTGCCCTTGACAATCTTGCGTAAACGTTTTATCAACATACTGCGTCTATTAGCTGATGAGTTTGAGTGCCTAATTCGCCGAAGAAAGCAAGGGTAAATTACTAATCTGTGGACGCTGTCACCAGATTATCACCGGATTAACTTTGACAAAGTCAACAATGAACGCACCAGCAAGGTGTCTTTGGCGAATTAGGCACTCAAACTCATCAGATAATAGACTACATTACTACAACCTTTGCTTGCCCTGGCGAATTAGGCAATCAAACTGGTAAGATACTAGACGCAACACAGTGACAAAACTTCGCTAAAGATTGTCAAAGGACGTAAAACGAAAAAAGAAATCGTTACAAACCACGCTGACATAAGACAAAGACACCAAATCTGCAAAGAAAGGTTGGTAGTATAACTCTTTATTGGCAATTAAATAAAATAAACCATAGCAAGAAGAACGCTGTCGTGAGACAAGACACCCCTACCTCTGGGGGCGGACTTTGGTGCAGTTCCCTATGCTTGACCTTTTGTGAACTATATGGGCGCCCTCAACGGTTCATTCTTTAAGAGAAAGATGGGGATTAGAGTTGTTTACAGGGTCGTTTGTACACGGAAATGGTCCTGCGAATTTTCTTTAAGTAAATCACCGATTTCAAGATCCCATGGTGGGCCGTAAAAGTGTGAAAAAATTGAATATATGTTGAATTCGCAGGGTGCTAGCGACACAATGGCGTACTATTTAGAACCACGCATCTCCAAGTCAGTTGTCTGATGTTCTGAATAGGCAGCTACCCATCTAAACTTCACCAACTTACTGGCTAATTTACTTTCAAGGGATAAGTAATTATATTCCATGCATAACCGATTTCCCGTGCTCCAAGAAGTCAGCCGATATACAGTTTGGAATTTCTAAAGATTGGTTTGAATCGGTTGATCATATAATATCATCAGAGTACATTACAGCTGTTCCGAGTTTTCTAGTGATTATTTGATGCTGACTCGTTGTTTGCTCTGCTAAAGATACTTTGCTTCTGTAAGTATAGCATTCTATGCTAATTTACGCCTGCTCTTAGGAATGAGCAATGATAAATCCTGACACTATTTTGAGTCAATATAATTGTTATCTCTCTTTGAGGGTTGGACAGTTTGACTGACATATGGTCTTTCCCTTTAACTTCTGTGCTGAAGTAAAGCAACGATCCCAGTATCAATTTTCGCGAATAGGTGGCAAACACAGCCTGGTTAAAGATTGACCAGTTATCACCCTGGATAGCTGTAAAAAGCATGGTGATCCAGACAAACCTCCATTTGGTGTATAAGGGTGCACGGAGCGCCCTCAATGCCTCATACTGCGTTTACTGGTATATTGGAGATGAGACGCGCCATTGGCAAGCACTACGGATCTCGAGCAACGGTGTTGTTCAGACAAAACTTTGTGTCACTGCCTATTTTCCTTTTAGATTGCATTTTAATGTAATTCATAGAACGAGTGTACTTTGAGCATCTCGCGTGATATTGCTGACCACTCGCCATCTTCAAGGTCTACATCTATGGTGACATACTTGGAGTAATAAAGTATTGACGACAAAATATCGTGCTTTATGATATCGTTGCTCAAACACTGAAGACTATCAAACATATAATGTATATGGCCAGTGGGGCAGAGAACTTAACTGAATTCACGTAGAGTGTCGTTGTCGATACATTAATGACAAGTTGCCATTCTTTCGAACTCAAGGGCAAGATGTTGCGATAAGTTTATATGGAGATAGTCTGCTACCTTATGAAGTCTAACTGCCCGTGAAAATGTTGTAAAAGTCGACGAATTTCGTCGGCTCCCTCCGCCCCATCCCAAATATCATGCACAATGGAGTGGATAAAATATTACTTTTTCTACAATGTTTCCAAACAGAGCGAATTGAAGACATATTTTCAAAGTTTTTCGACTTCCGACTTCAATAACATAATCTGCACAATGCCCTGTCATATCACATTTTTAAATCAGATCTCTCAAATTGTTTCCCTTATTCTTATAATTGAGAATTGTATGACTTTATCGTAGTCTGGATAGTTAACAAATAAGGGGTATTTCCCTGTTTTCCGTTAGGGACATACTCGTTGCCTCGGGTAGGTGGTCACCCCTTTTTTCGAAAGTTGGAATAGGAGGTCAGCCTGTTTTTGTTTTTTCGAAGAGGAGTGTCGTCCACTTTTGGATGTCCGCAAAAAATAATCAACAGCCCTGACTAGTCCTTTTGAAGTCGCCGCTCTGCACGGAGCGGTGCGGGCAATTTAAAGTGATACGCTCGGCTGACGAGTCAAAGGACAAAACACTTGTTTGAAAAGCGAAATAAAAAAGCCTCATATATTTTGTTCTCCTGGCTTTTGAACCCGGTGCCCAGCAACAAGGAGGTACACGGAAGTAGAACGGTGAACTCCATTCGAATTATGACTCATTACAAGTGAAGATTGCAGTTTACTCCTTGTTTTTTGTGGAAAATGCAGGACTGTTGAGGCAAAAACCTTTCTAATTTACATTACAAAGATTGTTTACGACGATTTACTTCGGTAAGTTGTTAAAATAACATTCCTTCTACCACTTGTTGCTCAGCCACAATATGACTGTGTACGATTTCCTGTTGCGCAGCAGACTCTACACTTGCGGAGCTGTCAGTTGACCTCCAGTATTAATTGTAGACCGCCGCCGCGAAATGACAACTTTTGGACGACAGGGAGTAAGATTTAGGCAATGGACATATACATATGTAATTCTAGGTTCGGCAGCATTGTTAACACACCGGACTATGCACAGTGCACACTATTGGGATACGATAAATCAAATATGCCATTAATCCTAAAATGTAATTTTTGAATGTCTGAATTTTGTTACACGTTCTCTTACACAACTCACATATCCGGAAAAGGACGCCAACCACTTTAATTGTCGACGATTTAAATCGATTATGATAGGTGAAGGTAATCTTGTCTTCCTAGAGGCAGGAGTAGAAGTAACAGGGGAGATGTAATTGGCGGGAAGGTAACCACTTTTCATGAAACTGTTTGAGGAAGGCAATTTCATCTGGGGCATGAATCATGGGAGGGTCATAAGCTTTTTGAAAACATTACGCTGAAAGGTGATTACACATAAGCAGGCGTAAGTTCAACTGAATAAATAATTATGCTATGACTCTTCTGAAAAGCGGTTTACCAAGACTACCGGGACACAACGCTGCTGTCACCGGCCCGGCAAGTGTCAACTCGTTAATCCTGATCCCAAAATGTAACAAAGGAAATTTATTGTCCTTCGAGTGGCTTGTTATTTTGTGCATCAAGTTATTCGAAGAAGAACAAATCCTGTTCCTGCACATTTGGCCAGGTAGTCTTGGTACAGTGGCCGAAAACGTAACTATCCCTCTCCAGCTTATAATTTCTTTCTTCAGATTTGAGCTACGCTCTGCAGATTTCACATACGCTCTCGCCATTACAAACGAAACGTTGGCGTTATATTCATCCTCAGATTTAAGTGAACTTTCTGGTTATGAGCGTAAGCTTCGGTATCGTATGCGACCAATGCCGAAGCACTACTCGAGATGAGGAACAAATGATAAAATTTGCAAAAAACTTTAAAACAGAACGTACATTCTTTCAGCTTTTGCATTGTATAATTGGTACATAGGTAATCAGAATATCTAAAAAAAGATTTGTTTCTGCCTTGTCCTCTATCCGTGGCGGTTTTTGTTGGTGTCTTAGTATCTCATGCGTTAAGGATGTCTGAAAGGTGTAAAAATCGCCACTTTGCAAGGGGATATGAAATCGCTAATAATGTAGAAAACATAAAAAGACCATGTACTTGAATCCTCAGAACCCCGGGACTTGAATAATCATAACCTATTCGATCTGAATAGTCACCTTAATTTGAATTTCTGGGAACACCAATAGACATGCGGCATTCAAACTCATGGCTAAGAATGTTTTGTTGTAATCACGTTGTGGTAAAGTGACATAACTATTGACAGTCACCAAATATTATAAAATACAAATGCTATACTGTTTTGATTAATATATAAAGTGATATAAAACTAGGGAGTACATTTAGCAATGAAAACAGTAAAGGAAACTCGACACGTCATTCTTATCTGCATGGTTGTTATGCGATTCTTGTATGATAGAGTGCGTATCGTAAGTGTATATTATGTTTGGCAATTTTATGTAAATAACTGATTGGCCATAGCGAGATGTTGCCGTAATATACGTGTCTTCATAGAGATCACAAACACACAGGCGCGTTGAGTCTCCAGTGTAGAATAACGCAAAAGACTTGGTCAAGCTACATTTTGAGCGGAGATTGCGTATACCACATTGGCAACCCCACTCTGGGGTGGAGAGACTGTATGACACTGCGATCATTGGACGCTACGTTTCGGAACAGTTTTCTTCATCACCCTCTTAAAATTAATTCAGTTAATAATTCGTTTGGAATGATTGATTGATTGATTGCAAGTGTTGCCACGTTGTTCCACTGAAGTTTGTTCTTCAAGTAGAGAAGCTAGAATGTCTATGTTTCAGTCTGAAGGTGATTGTGTATACTCATTTAATTCGGAATTAGGACTGTTGATACTTTTGTGTAAGTCTGGTGTTCACAAGTGTATCGCTTATATTTCTATTTCATTTCTATGCAATTATTGATTGTTTTCGAAACAGTCTTAGCGGTTCGTCTTTTCCAGTTCACACCAGTTTTCTGTCACGGCTTGTTTGATTCTCTTAGTTCTTATATACTGACTGTCTGTTGTTATGAATTCGAGAGTATTATCCTGCGTATTGTTTTTTCGTTTTTGGTTCAAGTTGTCTTCTTCTTGTTTTATGTTCTGTTTCTCTGACGGTGTGTATTATTTCACTCTTTTTGTGATGTCGTTCTTGCAGTTTTTAACTATATTGTGTGACTTCCTCATAAAATCGGCATTGTTGTTGCATGGTCTGATGAACTAGAAAGTTTTATCTTTCACATGCAAGAACAGGAATGTATCTATTGGTTTAGTGTGTGTCCTGATGTCGAGAATGTTCTCTTCGTTGTAACGATGGCTGATAAGAAACTAGTTATACAAATACAAATGTAGGGAAAAACATTAAAATTACGTGATTTCTTGAGAAGATTTTATAAACGAAAATTTGAAAGAAGGCTGTAATTTGTTTATGTTCGATATGCATTAACTGACCTCGTGATGCGTTCTAATGAAAAGCAGAACAACACCGTCTCTAAATCTCAGCCAGAGGGACATTTTTTTCTTTGTGTTGCTGTATTATCCTCATTTCTGTCTCGTGAAATGTGATGTTACTGATTTCCGGTAAAGCTTAGGATTCCATACTACAGGCACACAATTTTCAGTAAGATTAATTGTTATATTCAAACGTGTAGTTTTTAAAGCTAATTTCTAACATAGCAAACATGTACTTCATTTATGTTTTTTTTTGGTCATGTAAGTAAATTGATGAAAGTCTATATAAATATAGGATATAGTTATACAGTAGTGAAGGACATTGTGCATGTTTGCATCTTTGCGTCAGCTACATTTGCATATTTAATGAGCTTTCACACTTTGGAGAGTATGCTGATGCTAAGTTGCATCACAAACTGATATAATTAATAAAATGCAAAAAAGTAACATGCAAAATTATTTAGGAAAGTTTTTAATTTTTTGACTTTCAGGAACAAGACAAAAAGGGAGACTTTTGTTGTTGATATAGTCATGGAAAGGAGAAGATATTCAGAAAACCAGCATTTCACATTTTGGTTTCTCTGTCTGATTATGCTACAGCAAACCTTTGGATACGGTAGAGACGCAGATATTCCCTATGAGAGTAGGTATTTTTCCTTTCTTCAGCCCCAAGTTTTCTGAATTAGTAGTCTCGTTCTACGCACTGAAGGTAGAAAGCACGATTAATTGGTAAGAATCGATAAGCTGTATTAGTATAGATTAGATTTAAAAAGGTCATTTTCCAAATGCAAGCATTCTATATCAGTAATCTGTATGAAACAGCAAGTGTAAAAAAGTATGTTATGAAAATGACAAGAAGAGACCAGTAGACACAATTAGATTAAAATTTGTTAATATTCAGAATGCAAAATCGCGTCAGACTGACCTGCTAGCTGGGGATCTGAAATTAGACACTTCTGAAATAAAAGTCCTAACTCTATCGATATCGTTAGCTTTTCTGAGCATTAGCTGGCTACAACATTTTGTCCTTATCATGTTACGGCTTTATTACTCATCAGCTAAAATCTTGATACTGTTGTCGACAAACAAAGCTTTTTGTTGTTTTGGACTAGCTTTGAATGCATATCGAAGGTAAATGATCCGTTCAGAAACGTTTTGTAGATACAGGAATAGATCGCACGAACCATAAACCACCTTTTTGGTCTCTGTTTTTACTGAAAAACTATTGTGTTCCCCATTGTACTCGCAGTCCATGATCTTTCGTGAGCTTTTAACAATAAACTCATTGTTATAAATCAATGGAGTATAGTAAGTGGAAAATATCGGCACATTGCCAGTTTTTTTTCAGCTCAATTACTCTTCTACTGTGTAACTACAACTTCACTCGAAACACCGTCTTCTCAGTGGATTATTTCGACAGACTATAAAGCAAAGAAAGTAAAACATCTACCCTGTGAAAATATCAACATTTGTAATAGAATAATATGCCCAGAATTGTGAAGGAAAGTATTGGATTTTGCGTTACACAGTCAAGGCTTTTTCATGATTCAAATTATTTATGTTAGAGAGGGGTATGAATACTATTATATTGCAGTGGTAGTATAAAATGGTTAAATAGTGGTTAGCCTATTGATGCCTAGCAATGCTTTCCTATTTTCTTCTTAATTTGAATTTAGAGCACTGAAGTAGATGCATGCTAATTTACCATGAATTTCTGACATAAGTACTCAATTTACTGTTCCGTGTATGCATCAACAGCTTGATTTAAGGATTTAACATTTCAGATTTGTCAAACTTGATCTTTTAGATAACAGCATCATCTGCTTACATTCACAAACATAACTATGTTAAATCTACTAGACAATAGTTTATAAAATAGGCATCTGCATTAGGAAATAAGATAAACCACCAATAAGACGTGACTGGGGAAATATTTTAACAATAAATTATTTTAAATTTAATTCAGGCATAGCTGTAAATTTGCCAGATGTTTCAAAGCAGCACGTGGTTTATTCAAGCGGTAACACCCTGGAAATCTCTTTGGATTAATCAATACATTTTGTGCTATATCTTCTTCTCCAACTCATGTGAAAAACTTTAAACTTATTTGAAGACGCCGCTAAAAACAGGAATTGAGAATTTCCGATTTCTGCTTATAGATTCAGGAATAACAGTATTCTCCGACCCACTTGCTGAATCATACAGTGTGCTGTATGTGGAAAATGAATACCTGTACATAGGGGCTGTACATACACCGCAAGTCGATGGACCTGGATATGTGTTCAAAGTTCGCACAAGTAACATAAGTGAAAGTGTAAGTAAAGATTTGCATGTTAATATTCGTCACTTAACTGTTTAAAAGTGCAGCAGTCATAAGGATTCCCCTCGTCAAAGAGCCTTGTAAAGAATGTGCTGTGCCTTTCTTATATTTTGTTTTTTCTTCCGTGTTTGTTGTCTAAACTGCCGCTCTCAAAAGCCATTAAGGTTATCAAACATACTTTATTAATTTGAGCTTATGTATGCTATATCCTAAATTGATAAGAACAGACCTCTGAGTGACAATGATAAATTCAACCTCTGACTTGTATATATCTGAATGTTAATCGTGTCTAGGTATATAGACGTCGTTGATTTAGATGTACAGACAATGCATCCTTGGTTAGAAGGCAGATTTAAAACGTTTAGTAAAGAATACTAGGCTTAATATTATTCATATTATTCATATTCATGGGTCAAAAACAAGCTACAACTAATATTTTTAAAAGCCAGCTCATACAAGAGTATCTGAGCTAGCCTAAACCAGGTTTTGAGAAAGAAACTGCTTAATAATAAAGACTTGTTAAAGGTTGACTGTTATGGTCTTACATTTACATATTATGTGAGAAAGGGTAGAACGGGGTTGTAGTGTAAAATGATGATAAAATAGCGAAAAATCGATTAAAGTTGCGATTTTTAAAAATGATTGTACTCTCTCCTTAAACCGTCCTTGATCGACGAATCTGTGTACGTACATTGACAAGTATTTTAGTTTTGATGCAACTCTAGGTAGACAGTCAACTTAATTCATCGATTGCTCGCCTCGCAAATTAGCAAAATGCATTACATAGATCATTTTATCACAAATGTTACTTTTTGAAAGTCTTAGCACAATATGTAGGAATTTTCCAAATCATGTTAAAAATCCTGATAAATCTTCAAAAAGTGTTGCTGTTTGATTTAGAGATGAAATGATAAAATGTTGGGGTTACCCTTTTTCATGTAAACGTGTAAAATCACATGAAGATGGTAAATTTTCGTCGCCCTCTCTTTTGACCATGAATATTAATTTGACCATACTTGTTGATGTTGCGTCCGTGTTAACAGCTTAGTCAGTCACTACTCCTTCACTGTCAAATTTTAAGCGTCATACATATACATGACGTCGCTGAAAGTTCGATTTAAAGTAATCTCTCGAAGAAATGTTCACTTTGTATTTAAATTAAATACTGGCAGATACCGTTGTTATGATCCTTGTATGAGCTGTCTGAAGAGGGCTCTATTTTCAGTAGAGTGCCGATGGCCAATCGTAAATCTAAGTCTGGTCTAGATGAGGTGTTCCTATGGCCAGCAATCTCGCAATGAAAAAGGAAAACTGTTTTCATATTGTTATGTAGGTATTTCCTCCAAACCCCTGACCTGAGATTAATTAATCTAGAACATACTTTAAGATCATTCTTTTCCATGACCTTGAATTCAATTAGTCGCGTTTACTTCAAATGACGATATTTTCAAAGAGTAATTACCATATCAATAGAAGAAATTCTAGATTGTTCTGACACCTTCTAGATATAATTATTTTGGAATAAATACAGGAGGTACAGTTTTTCAGTTAAACTTTAGTAGCAGTGACAGTTTATTTCAAGACTTTTCAAGACCTTAACACTCACGCTGGACTTGTTCTGGGATCTGTGTACATCTGTACCGATCAAAACTCAAGCCTGCAAGCCAACACTCAACTCTCCGGAGGTTTGGAGTTCGTGCCGTCCCAGCCAAGATATCATGTAGCCTGTAAACTTTTACAGTTTATACTTTATCATTTTACTTAGTGATTACTTTAAATACATTTTATTTAAAAGAATGTCGCTGACTTCACCGTAGTTTTTTTATGTCGGTACAATATTTACGGATTATTGTGCTGATAAGTCAAAGAGATCCATAATAAATATGCACCAAACCACAACTACAATGCCGAACACTTAAGAGCATAATAATTGATGTGAACTGACAACTATTTGTTCTTTTCCCGATGTCAGGAGTCTCCAATTCGAGGAACACGTAATTTAAATAAGAATTATAAGATCTTATCATGGAATATGACACAGGCGGAAGAATGGATATACTTAAATAATTAGATTGAAACCCCCTTTACTTATTTTTGAGCTACATTACACCGAAATTAATTCTCAATTTAGGCCTTCAAAACATCCTACTGATTCAGAACTTTTCCTCACCGTGGTTCTCACTTAATCCGTGGCACATTCGGCCAACCAATAAACTAATTTGCATTTTCAAAAAGAAAATCGAAATGGAACTAATTTTCAATTTTTAAATGGTTTTATCATCTTGATTATTAACTTTTAGGCCTATTTCTCAATTTAAAATCTTTTGGCTGAGATTGAAATAAAGGAAACAGGTGTATACTGCCGTGCCGCACTTTACGGCCATTCAAATTTCCCTCGGCCATGCACATTTCCGTTTTTTCAATTTCCAATATACCAAATGTCCAATTTTCCCATTTCATTTGGGACGTGGCCCAGTATCTTTTCATTACTATGGCGGAAATAATTGTATCGAATTGGAATTAAGGTGTAACATTTATCTCAGTGTGACCAAAAATACTGGGGGAGGGCTTGGTTACGATAATTCGCACAAGATACTTTAAAAAATTAGCGGGAATGAGGGACTGGTCAGTTTCTTCGGCCTATGAGGCCGGTGGATTCGTGGGGGTCACCCTGTTTTTGACTTTGGTGATGGAGTCATCTATTTTGAAATGCCCAAATTGGGGGATCAGTGTGTTTTTAAATTTTGACACGGGCTCATACTTGCCTAAAATGCATCAAATGCATCGTGCTAGCCATGAATTTCACCATTCAGTTTCATTTTTCGGTGCGCCCTTCGGGCGCGTAACTTTAATAATATGAAGTTATTACGAAAATACCGCAAAGGATGCACGAGGACATCGGCGCAGCGTATCGCTCGACGCGAAGCAGAGGGCAATACACGGCGCCAATACCCCGGCGCCTATGTCCTGGTGCATCCTTTGCGGTATTTTCGTGATAATCTTATTTTATTATTATACATCTTACATCCTTAACTGGGGCATCAAATTGTCAGAGTAGTGACCGTTTTAGTGCAATGTCAACATTTTTCTTCCAATTTATAGTGCCAATGTAGAACGCTATCTCAGACGGCTTCTGCAAGCTCTGGAGTGTGTGTACTACACACGTACGTACAGAGTGCGCGAGGCTGAACAAACTATAATGACCAGTCCCTAACATTGTCTCACACACTGGAAGACAAGAAACAACTGTTCTTTAGCGCACGTGCACTTCAGGCAATGAATTTAATTTGGTGCGTTCAGCGGCAAGAAATTGAAGAAATGGTTGATAAAGGAAGAAGTCACCGTGAAATAGGTGTTCATCTCCAGAATGTTTTGCCCAGGGCAAGTGGTATCTCTGAATGAACTGTAAGAAGATACTCTCTCAAACATGATATCTTACGCCTTCAAGGTCAAGATTTGGATCGGGTTGTAACGGATGCAATTCATAAAGTGAGCCGGCATAGAGGTTAAAAACTATATGACGGGGTACTTAGATCATTATGAGGAGAGCATCATTGCGTACAAAGATTGACAGCTGAATAAATAAATCAGATAAAATTAAATGTGGATGCCGTTCTCTGATTGGGCTGAAGCGCGCAAAACTTCAGCAGCTCAGGTCAAACTGATTATATCGGACTTTCCCTTCCGGTATGTTCGTTACTCGATCCATTGAACAAGTTGCCCGCGCAAATAACTGTCACATTTTGATGCATTCCTAGGCCAAAGATAGATACTATCAGCTGCCAAGCCGAAAATAAAATAGGAGAATAAGATATTTGGTGAATTAAAAATTGGAAAAACGGAAATATGCATTGTGGGAAATAGAGTTTGTTAGAGGGAAATTTGAATGGCCGCAAAGTGCCATCCTCGGGGCAGTATACATCTGTTTCCTATATATCAATCTCAGAAAATTTTAAATTTAAGAATAGGCCTAAAAGTTAATAATCAAGATCATTAAACCATTTGAAAATTGAAAATAAGCTCCATTTCGATTTTCGTTTCTGAAGGTGAAAATTGGTTTATTGGTTGGCTGAAATGTGCCACGGATTTCACTTACAGCAGCCATATTATCTTGAAATCAAGTATGGTCAGCATCATTTCCTGAACTGTGTTTTAAAAATATAGTATCTGTTTCTCAGCCTTTTGTGAAAGTGCCCAATACTGCAATACTATTTCATTGCGTATTAACATGTAAGACTTGTAATAATGTGCTGAACTGACACTGCACTGTCCATTTAATTGGACTTAATTGATATTTATTTCTTGCAGATTGCAAAAGCAACATTTGCAGTCAAAGATGATACATCTACAGGCGCCATGCATTGTAGGCTAGTAAGCACGGTTAGTACTTCAAATTATTATCCTTCCTTCATACACATTTGAAAATTTTCTGGTATTTTCTGACCAAAAATGTATTACTACTCTCACCTCAATGCATTACTCTGGTTTAGTAGTAAGATGTAAACCTGGTTTCTTTTGCAAACTATCATTTTTGCCACTTACATTTTCTATTATTATTACATTGTTATTCACAACGTGCACTGACTTGCTCTAAACAGCGACCAACAACTAGATAATTTTATAAATTATCACCAGAAGTGTTTATATCGTAAATTTGGAAGATGAGTGAAAGCTGTTTGCAATTGCCCTCGCACTATATGATTTGAATTTTTTTAGCTTCTAATTACTTGATCTTACCACTCCCCTGTAGTGGAAAAATACGGTGTTTTCAAGCGGGTTAGAACTCTGAACCTATTGCATCCAGTCATTTAGCGAAGAAGCAAGAGGCAGAAGCGATCGGGCAAATCCCCAATCTCAAAAAAGAGTGGTTTAATAACCGAACCAAGTTGTTTCATTTTTCTAATTCCGAACCCTCTACACGTTGAAGAGTACAGAAGCACTCACGCTCGCACACTCACTTTCACACATCGCACACAAGAACACCACTGTTCCTATAGGAAAACGTTCAGTCAAATCTCTCCCCACAAGAAAAACTTTAAAAATGTTTCCATCCTTCCCTTGACAAACTCCTGCAACTTATTTCATCAAACTGTATGACCACTCGCCCGTCACTTTCGGTCATAAGAACTTTCCAGCTGCCATTTCCCTGCATGCTTATGCAGGAAAAAGGATTGTACACCATGTGCCATAATAATCACTTGGGTACTGGTTTTTGTCCTAATAGCTTTGTTGGGTGTTCTGAATCTTGCAATAAATAATTTACACTTAATTCACCCAAATACGTACCCTGTCTATTTATTTCATCATAGGGAACCCAGAAATCTTGTTGTTGTTGTTGTTGTTGTTGTTGTTTTTTATTGTTGTTTATGTTTATTAGTTGTGTTGTTGTTTATGTCGACTGATAAAATTCAACGAAGATAACTACTGTGCTGTTGTTGTTTCAAACGTAATGTAGATGCCATAAGAAACGCTACAAGGACACTATCATTATTTGACCCGATACAACTCTCTGCCAACGTACACTCTCTTCATATATTTAAACGAGGAAAGTGTATACTTCGCAAAAGCGATGGCCGTATCCCGTCGCGTATTGGTATACATAATGACGTCATTTGTTTACTTGTAGAACTTTCAGAGAAATACACGTATACCAACAAAGAACGGATAATGAGGCTTAGATCGAGGTATGATAAGAGCGGCATGGTGGAACCTATCGTCAATTTAATTGCACCGGCAGCGAGATCATCGGCAAAAGCTCGATTTAAAGAAATAATTGTGCCTTTGATTTTATGAGGATTTCGCGATGAATGACTGTGTACGTGTAGGCTACTTGAAGCTGGGCGACGGGTGACGACTTTGCATAGCTTATCTATCGTATGATCGCACTCGATCTAATTCATATTCAGTTAACTTTAAAATCTTTCAAAAACACAGACATAATCAATATTGTGCTAAGTCAACACTGGATTTTAATATAAAATCCTGAGAAATATCACCCGATTTCGCTAAGGCCAAAAAAAACAAACAAAACCAAATTGTGCTGTTCCGATAACATTGTTTTCAAAAATAGGGTAGGTAGGTCGGCAGGCATTTTTTTTCCCAAAATATTTTTATTTTTTTATGCACTTTTCAGGGGTTCAGTGCGATCAAACGCTGGCCAAAACATTTCCAGAAAAACGTACCGTACGTATAAAAGGAATAAAAACATAAAAGACGTCCTCGTTCAAGCAAAAATTAAATGCCAGGTAACGAACACGTGATTTTGAAGGTTTTTTTCCCTTTCTTATTTTTACTTCCGTATTTACGTTGCTCAAAAAGGTTTAGGTTCGGCGAGTAAAAAAATAGGGTAGGTCGCGTTATCGGAACAGCACATTTTTTTTCTTTGGCCTAATTTTCACTGTCGCCCCTACGATCAGAATGGAGGCCTAGTTTACGAATGGAACGTTTGCTGGTAGCAACGCGCATAGTAACCAGAATGAACGAAGCTAAGTTCTGAAATGCACGTGCTTGCCCATAGTTGGGCAAAGTGTGCCTGGGCGTGATACGGCAACTTATTACACAAATTAGGGCGTCTTTTCCCAAAGCGGTACACAGGAATGTGACTCGTGGTATATGGTAAAACTTGTGTCAAAATACAAAATAGAAGATTTCATCACAATGTCAATATATCACACAAGGATGACCTATAGGCACCTGTATACCAAATATCAAAGCTATCAAACAAGCAGGTTTTTAGAAACACATTTTTAACCAAAAATGGCAAACATTGCTCCACAATTATAAAATTGTACATTTCATCATATTTTGAATATATTACATGTTGATAACCTCTTTGAACCTGCATACTAAATATCAAAGCTATGACAATTATTTTTTATGAAAAAGATTTTGACCAAAAATGACAAAAATTGCCTTAAAATACAAAATGCTTTTCAGCTTACTATTTCTTCATGTGGGGGAAGAGATGAAAGTCTGAGGGTGCTAGGTCAGGAGACTATGGTGGGCACGTACAATGAGTTTGAAGCCGCAGTCACGCACTGTTGCCATGTCAATGACTGACTTGTGAGGTGGAGCATTGTCTGGATGGAACAAGACACCTTTTCTCAACTTTCCCTCGTCGTTTTTTTGTCAGCCTCCCGTAACTCCCTCAACAGGTTAGAATAGTACTTTCCGTTGATAGTTTGTCCCTTTTCTAGGTTGTCATCTGAAGAGTTGAAATATATTCAAACCAAGCTTCATTGATCTGGCATCGCTCCTCCATAGTTAGGCTCAAAACTTTTCACCCAACCCTCATATGTGCAAAATCTCTATTACTATATAAAGCTAATGTCTGCATCTTCAGGCTTATGCCTTTTCTTCTTGGCACAAGACAACTGCTTCTTTGCAAAGTACCTCGTCTACATAGTCAACTGCGTCAACATAGTCAATCTGAGTACGAAAAAGGAAAACATAGCAAGACAACTTAATATACCTGTGAAGTGTTTTGCAACAATGACAATCTGATGTTTTGACGGGGGATGGTAAGAGGTGTAAAAGTGTATGATAAAATTAATTATTACTTTCTCAAATCAATGTCTCTTCAAAATACTCTTACAACACATCAGCTGTACAAGAAAGATGTTTGGTGAATGCATAGTTACATCATCAGTATTTCTTATTGCTCACAGAATTTAAAATTGACTGAATGTTAATATTCTCATTATCTTGATATCTACATTATTGCTGTGAGTATTGTTTACAAGAGATTCATGCACTGTTTGTGAGGATGATGGTCACTATGAGGTTTTATGTGGTATGAGAGAGACTCCATTCCCACGTGACAGGTGTGTGACTCCGACTGGGCCAAACAGCAATACAGATAAAATTGCAATGTCATTACTCAAACTGGTTCAGAATAGATCACACACTACAAACTTAGATTGATGAAGAACATGAGTAAGTCACACCACTATAGTGGATGGAGATGTGTTGAACGTCTCCATTTCCACATGACAGGTGTGTGACTCCGAATGCTTCAATTGTAAATTGATAGAATATAATTCCCATGTCATTGCTCAAACTGGTTGAAAATAGCTAACTTAGAAATAAAATGAAGGAGAACATTAATACGTGACACCAATATAGTAGTTTTAGATGTCTTGCAAGTCTTCATATCCACATGACAGGTGTGTGACTCTGACTGCTCCAAATGTCAATGGATAGGTAAAATTATGATGTCATTATTCAAACTGCTTTTGAATAGCTCATAAAAACATAAAATGAAGGAGAAAATTGATAAGTTACAACATTATAGTGTTTAGAGAAGTATTGAGAGTCTCCATTCCCATGTGACAGGTGTGTGACTCTGACAGCTCCAAATGTCAATTGATACAACAAAATTCCCATGTCAATACTCAAACGGTTTCAGAATAGGTCGCTAAGAAAGAAAATGAGAAAAACATGATATGCATAAATAATGGTTGGAGATATGATGTGAGTCTCTCCATTCCCATGTGACCAGGTGTGTGACTCCAAAAGGTCTAAATTTCAATGAATACAACAAAATTCAAATGTAATTATAAAAAGTGGTTCAGAATACATCAGGAAACCTTAAAACAATAGAAGAAGACGATATAAGTCACACAAATATGGTGGTTAGAGCTGTGTTGAGAGACTCTCAATTC
>LD347735.1:26521-41959 GCA_001465055.1 Ptychodera flava
AAGAATGATCGTAAAGAAGTGTACAGCATAACATACGCTTTCCATAAGGCAAAATGGCGGCCGTATGCCAGCGTATAGCAAGAAGAATTTCTGTTTCAAAGCTATTATCTTCTCATTTAAAATATAAGCTTTTCTTTACAATCACAGAAAATTGACTTTACACTCGGATTGCACCAGGAACTCCTATGTGATGTATAAAGCAGTCCAAAATGTTCCCAATTTTTGACATGCTGTTGTTCAAAAAATCACTTATACCGTGATGGAAAACTCAGAATGTCATGGGGAGGTACATTTGCAAATTGTGCAAACCAGATATTGACTGTCTCTGTCTCATCATCATCATCATCATCTCTCTCTCTCTCTCTCTCTCTCTCTCTCTCTCTCTCTCTCCCCCTGCCAGGGCCATACAAATGAGATAGTACAGACCAGCGAAGAGTGTGATTGCTACGGAATGAAATGCGGTAAGAAAACTTTAACACAGACATCAGTGAATATTTACTCTGTTACGCCACCATACGGTACAGCTAGCTTCATTTTCCTGCACCTATGTTGCCTATTTCCAAGATAAAGTCATCCCCTCCCATTTTTTCGCAGAAGAGTGAAAGTTTCTTTTATCGTTTTCTTTTTTTGTTGACAGTGCAACTAGAGGTCTGTATTTGGAATGATACGAGCAAAAATCAGCTAGTGGAAGTTGATGTAAGTCTTGTAATATTCTCCCACCTTCCCCTGTTAACCTCTAGTTATTTAGCTCGAACTTTATAAGTGTCCAAAGGCTAATCTTTTCTAACCTACGAGTCTGTACCTCTCTGCTCAAATCATTTTGATAACAATCATGACACCCGACGTGATGAAACGTCGCTTTAATTTATTCATACTTTACATTAATCTTGTGCGGTCCAGGAGCAGCTGCGAGTGCGGTCGCTACAAGTACTGAACTACGTATGTCACCTCAGGTCATGTCAATTTGAACCACGTAATATATATAATATTTTATATATATTATGAAATTGTAAAGAGAGAAAGCATTCTACTCATTTCTAGAAATGAACAGCTCTTCCATTATTAATCTTAAAGTAATTAGCAATCGGGTTTTGTGTGTCTCTTTCGCTACAGCCAGGAACTACGGACCTCGTTGGAAGAGATCCCTGTCGGTCGTGTGATTGTTTGGAAGAAATAGACACTACAACTAATTTCTACAGGCTGGAGTGTGTGAGAGAGCAGTGCAAACACGGGGGACCGGAGGATTGTTCTATCGTAGGTGGCACTGTTTTTTACAATATTTCCCTCTGTCAGATAACTTTGTTCATTTTGCGACGCTCTTGGCACTATCTTCGACTTGACCTTCTGGTGACCAGTGCGCAGCCGATGAAGGCTTTGTGAATTGAAGTGCCATGAGAAAGTGAGGTTTAAGCGAATAAACATACCAACATATCTGAGTAATGTGATATAATGTAATGTAATGTAATGTAATGTAATGTAATGTTACTTTTTGAGCAGGCTAACTAGATTTGCGGTGGCAAGGTTACTAGAGTAGTATCGAAAATTAAAATATTGGTTTCGGGCGTGCAATTTTCGTTGTTTATTATCATTTTTGCATTCATAAATGTTCAAGTTTCGTCACCAGCTTGCCGAAACGAGTAATGCTCGTGACTCCCCACTGCTGTCACAGGTTCACTTTTTTCTCTTATTGTCTGGTAGGTGGAGGAATACGTGCCCCCTGCTGACGGTCAGTGCTGCGGCTATTGCAACGTCACCAAATGCATAGATGAAGATGGAGCCGTGTATGATGTGAGTCGGCAACTCTTCTCTTTCCTCTTCAAAAAATTTGCAAATACCTTTTTCTCGGTTGTCGTGCTATAGACTGTTTTGCGAGCAGTTCCCCGGTGTTTGGTATTAGTGCCTGATCCCTGGCATCCGTGTCAATGGGAAGGACTATACATCTATCTAATCAGTGATGTTTGTCAAACATTTGAAAACTGAAAAAATATGTATGGAGAGGCCAGTCAAGAAGTATCATCCCATTTGCTTACTTGATTGAGACAACGTGTTTACCTTACTAGGATGTTAATGATGATGATGATGATGATGATGATGATGATGAGGAGAAGAATGATGACGATGATGATGATGATGATGATGATGATGATGATGATGATGATGATGATTTTTACTATTGTTATCATTTCTAGCTGGGTTACGTCGGTAAGCCGGTCCACGCAAGGAACCCGTGTGACAGAGTTGTCTGTAGACGCGATGACGATGGCGTTTCCAGACTGTATCCGGAATACACGCTGTGCCCAGAAGTCGACATGGAAAAGTGCCAAGCGCCTGTAAGTATCTCCATTAACATTGCCTATCAGAGCAGAGTAGAGTAGATTAGATCAGATCAGATGAGAAATATTCGAGGTGATGCTGAAGTTTCCCTTGTAATGATATCATGACAACAAACCCGCCCAAGTCTGAACAATCGCAAACAGCCTCGTGAGTATGCACGGGCTGTGTTTTTTTTTAATGTGGTCGGTGTAATACTTATGAACACTTCTCTGAGTCTTCTTCGACTTCTGAATTTCTTTGAAGTATTAGTCATGTCGGCATAAAGGGCGTCAACAAGTTTTTGCATCTGCCATTATCGCCATCCGTTGCAACTCTAGCCTACTACCATCGCATCCAAGCTCCCACAAGCGTTTCCTATACTGACATGCCGACGTTTTCAGTGTCTGACTTTTGTATCACTCTTTGCTCCCTTCCTTCAACTTGAAGTTCAGAGTAAACCCAACGACTCAAAATATTCCGAAGAAACTTTTTTTGTCCTTTTTTTCTTGATATATATGGATCAAACTTCAATATTGAAAACGATCGTGATGACCAACATGACAATTATAATAATTTATTTGTTTTCTCATTAATTTTCACAGCTGTATATTTTGAAGAACGATAGCAAAGGCTGTTGTCAATATTGCGGTATGTTTATACATTTTTTATAATTCCTAAACTTTATCTCACGTTTACGGTCAGCTTATTATCTATATTCAGTTATCTATATTTCAACTCTTAGCTCACGTGTCTCGTCAGTCAGGGTTATCAATAATGGAAAAATTTTGTGTCTTTGCAAATATTCTATTATATCCTCCTCTTGCGCTTGTAACCCATTCAAAGCAAACGTACTCCTGATTGGATGTTTTTGCCCATCTGATTTGTCGTTTATTCATTCCACAGAAGCAGTATCGCGTCAGTGTAGGCCACACGTGGAGGAAAGGGAAGTAACGGTCAACGGCTGCCACAGTAACGGTTTCAAGGTGGACGTTGCCTCGTGCGAGGGTCGCTGCGACAGTCGGGCCACTTACTCCTTCGAAGCCAAGGATATCAAAACGAACTGCGCCTGTTGCTCGGTGCTGAAGTCGAGCAAACGCTCCGTGGAATTAACGTGCGACGACGGGGAAGTTAAAATCCACGAATATGATTACATTGAAGCTTGCGACTGCAAACCCTGCCAGCAAAGCCAAGAAACTGAAGAAACTACATTTCAAGCCACTGAGGGGCCCACTCAGGGTTTGATTTTTAAGTAGCGACAGCTACGTCCGATTTGAGGATCTACTTTCGTTTACAATAGAACGTAGTTTGCAAATCAAGTCATCTTACCCAAGCTAGTAAATGCTTTATTAATTCATTTTCCCTAAAATAACCAAGATATATCTCGAC
This sequence comes from Ptychodera flava, assembly GCA_001465055.1. NCBI lineage: Eukaryota > Metazoa > Hemichordata > Enteropneusta > Ptychoderidae > Ptychodera > Ptychodera flava. Next base: position 30,221 of record LD347735.1, read on the forward strand.
CGTGATCAATAATCTGATCAGAAAATTTATGATTATTTTTTTGGCAGTTTCGATTTCTTTCCAAAGTCAAACGTTAGCTGATATGAAAGAGAAAACAATTTACTTGTACCTTACCCTAGCAAGGGATCTGCTTGAAAACCATCATAAGATATATATTTCAGCGACATAAAAATTCACTTCTGTCTTATCACTCTTAAGGTAGCGTTGCACTCAACCAACCCGCTGTTTTCAAAGCAACATTGTCTCATCAAAGACGACATGAAAACCCCATCTACACTATATTTTCTAAAATTAGAGATTCAAAAATTTAGTGTGATATCAAAAGTTTAGTAGAAGGATAAAGGAGGTACTCAATTTTCGTACTAATCATACATCATCATTAAAGTAAAAAAGTTGAAACTACTTTTATAAAATTTAATATCTCATTTGAAACTAGTCTCGATGAAGAAAAGCACCCCGACCATTTGTTTTGCATTATCTATTCTCAGGGTTCGAAAGACTGGCGTTCAAAAAAGTGATTGAAATCATGATAGTAAAATTGAAATTCAAAATTTAAGAACTTAATCGCCAAGCAACATTGTCGATTTGTTACATAGTGTTTGGAGAGCATAATGTGAAAGTTTCACAAAATTTGACCCAGCGAGAGTGAAGTTAAAACGTGTTTTTAAAAATACTAGACAAGAGGGAGAGGGAAAAAAACCCCAAGAATTGGGTGATTTTCATAAATTTTCTCGCCCATCTTCAATCACTGTATGTCATGCTAAAAGGTGACCCCAACCAGTGATGAAATGGACCTTTGTAAAGAAACAATTTTGAACAAAATACGCTGTGTTATGTGCAACGCTACCTTAAATCTTTACAAATTGCATTAGATTACCGTAATTGAAAAAAAAAAGAGAATAAAATGCTTCCTACGGCTATGTGATTAAAGTAAGACTTCTACTTTTAATGTCTTTCTCCGCTTATCCTTCACACTTTTTTCTAGAGAGCTACATTAATTCGGAGATTACAAATACTTACTTTACGAGCACTTCAAAGGAATAGAGTTTCTTACACATTATTTTGTAGAAATTCACGGAAGTAATAAAATTTGGATTGTTCGTTTTAAACTTAAAGTTGACAAATATGCATTTATTTTTGGAGCAGTCTTTTTTTATCTATTTTTTGTCACATGTTCATTGTCAGTGATCAGAGCCCAATTTCAGTTGTCAAGTCTCGCAGCAGTGTCTCTTTTATTATGTTTCTGGTGAAAGTCGTTCATCTTGCTCTCGTTTGAAAGGTGGGAGTGCTGGCAATAAGCCTCCTGAAGTCTGCAGACGAAAAAAAAAACACAAAAAAACAACATTTATGATTTTAATTTTCATATTAAAGTGCAAAAGCTGTAACTTTTGATAAATGTTTTTTACGTCGGCATCCTTCTTTCTATCTAAACTATGTGAAAAGAACAAAACAACAACAACGACAACAACCAGAACAACAAAATATTAGTCTCCCAAATATCACACGTGTTCCATAGAGAATGTTATTATTGATAAATGAATCTGGAGCCGAACAGCATTCAGCTACCAATGCGTACACCTGTACACACTTTATTGACAAAGTAAACACTGGGCATTTTGAATGATTTTGGCCGTAGATCAAGAAACTGCATTTTACAAACACAAAAAATGATGGAAAATAAATCAGAAGAAACAGCTACTTGAACTCTAAACAAGAAAAAGACATAATAATTGCAAATACGGGACGACTATTCTTTGTACAGATCGGAAGCCGCTATTTTATTGAGTGAATGCGTATTTGTAAACTTTCATTGTTTAAACCGGAATTGTATACAATCAAAAAGTTGTTGCTGTATAATTGTATTAAATGGTTACTTTCCGAAGCTACAGTGTTTGTGTTGCCCTTAATCTCGCTCGCCCTTTTCCATCTGAAACGAGTAAGCAGATCTCAGGAATTGGGAGTTCTGTTGATACGGAGGGCATAGTCAAATTTGTCCAAGACCGTCCTTTCAACAGTTCCATGGTATAACAGTTCCATGGTATGGTATGGTTCCATGGTTAAAGGTATACAGTCACCTGTAATCTAAATATGCCCATATATGGTCAAAGGGACGTTCCTTGGTAATCAAAATGCCCATGTGAGGGCGCTGTTTTTATAAAGCGGCCACCCGCTTGAAATCTGTGATTGGTTAGATTTTCTCTTTCCATGGTAACTGTGCAAAATTGGAACAGGTGACAGTATATCTCTAACTGAAGAATGTCTAAAGCTGCAAGTCACGTTAATCAATTCGACGACCAGGGTGCCATTCCGATCATGAAATACCCAAAACGTAGACACCGTAACGCTTATAAGTAAGAGGAGAAAAACTGCTTATAACAATGCTTCGGTATGATATGGTTGGGGACAGAACGTTGACTCGCAGGATTAACTTTGCTAAACGGCATCTTCATGTTGTTCGAAAATTCATGGAAATAATAAATACGTCATGCCTTTCTACTATAATAGGAGAGACATGGATGAGGGTCATCGTACTTTCTACGAGTCAAAATTCGATCGCGAGAATCCGTTTGAAATCTCGGTTTCAGACAAGACCACATGTGAGAACGATACTGGAATTCTTAGCTCATCACTGTTCACAAATGCCAGGAGCGTGCAGCCAGACAGATCTCTAAATTTCTATCAATTATTGGGCATCACGCAAACCTCGCATAATATGCACATTATGAAAGTCTGTACATGATTATCACATGTAGAGATTTGTTCTTCAAGTTCTTTTTTACACGACCCCCTTCCAACCTATGATATAATGCCTCCCCTCCCAGAGGAAATGGCGGGATGCACGTTGTAATTATGGCAAAATTCGTGTCACTTATTAACGTAAAAAGGCTGACGTGTAAACTAAATATTATACGGAAAAACAATGGAAACAAGCTGATTTCACCTCTCTTGTCGAAAAATATGTAGATGATAAATGTATGGAAAAGATATATCAAACAGAGCATTTCAATACAGGGGCCCTATAAAATGTTGTGTATACTCAGCAAAAGAGTGACAACCTGGCAACCAGTTTGCTGGTCACACTTGGAGGGGAGTGAAGAATGACCCCCCTCATGAGGTAATGGTCATGGCCACAGAGATATAGGCCGTGATCTGATAAATTTGAAACATACAAGACTTGCCAAAAGAGCCAAGGTATCCCAGGAATAGAAAATACTGGAATATATATATATATATATATATATATATATATATATATATATATATATATATATATATATATATATATATATATATATATATATAGTACACTGTACTTCAGTATGACACACTAACAATTGTGTTGCGGAATCTGAAAACATCAGCTACCGGTACATCCTGGACAAGATAAGTAACGAAATAGTACTTTTACGATGGATGAAATAGCTCTGACAAGTCGTCGGCAAATTATAATTTGAGTCGAATTAGCTTTGCTTACTGAAGTAACATTATCCAATCTTCGGAGCTAAAGACGTGTGAACTCCGTCATTAATCCCTATTGTTCCTGAAAGTATCATTATTTCAGTCATTGGTGATGAATTTTCTAGGTACTTACCTTGCGCTTATATGAGGCGGCCATATTTGAGTTGCCGATTGAAAATTATTTAGCTGTTCTAAGTAGTGCGTTCATCGCAAAAGTTTGGAAAACGCTCTGTAGTGATACTACAGTAAGCATTTTTAGATAAGTAGCATTTGATTTCAAACAATCTCATCGGGAAAAAATGCAAAAAAAGGTACAGCAAGTGAGGCTTTAACAGACGGTCAACTGATTCGGCCAGAAGCTGACTACAATGATACATTTTTTGTTTGGGTTCAACAGTAAAATGCTTCATTCGCGTTTGGTCTTTCATCGTGAATCTCACAACTTGCAGTTTAAGGCCACATCAGAGATCTGTTCTGGGTGAACCAGGCACGAGGGCCGGCGGAGGGGGGACTACATATTCAGCTAATACCTTATTATCATAAGCCCAGTCAATATTTGTATATATTGTAACACACCTTCGAGTCGTCAAAACTCTTGTTAATTTACGGTCGCGTGGTATGAATCATTTGTGGCTGACACATGCAAATAGCCCTGGAGTTACTGGATAGCGGCAACAGTCCATTTCTCTCGGTCTACGCTTCATGAAACATAGTTTTGGGACAACACTCGGGCCCTCTGGCAACATGCGTAATGTTGTCACCCACATACCCTAGCCATGCCAGTGAATATGCCTATAATATTCCACTCGAAGTTACCCAAGTGTTCAATGTGGATGCACATTACATCGAAAGACGTCTCACGTAGTCTGTCAGAACCAACACGTACGAATCAGTCTGGCCACCTTTGGTTTTATGAGAATACTACAAATATTGAGTGTAAACAGCAAACACAAATATCTAAATATTCTACACTGTAACTCTGATCGACACTGTTTGCGTCGTCCAATTATTGTCAAATTTTCGAGATGAAAACAACAGGAAAAGGTTCTCCAGTCTGCTAGGCGGCTGAAGCAAAGAAAGTTCACAAAGTGACTAGCAAGTTGGGGTATAGCACAAAACTACAATGGCGCGCGTTTTTACCACTTGATGGTTATTGTATTTACTTCCTTACATTGTTCTTCTTTACTCAGTCAGCAAACAATGTACAAAAAAAAAAAAAAATTGCGGAAGACAACAAAGTGGCATTGTGGTTTCCATTAAAATACACTTGCTGACTATCGTCAAAAGATTACATTCTGTGGTTGAAAATTGGATTTCCGAACGAAGGAGAGCTTGTGATAGAAATCCTGTACGTACGTCCTGTACGTGCTAACTTAAATGTTTATCATGTACATGTATATGAAAACCATGGAATCATTACTTGCAACAATGAGTTTATCCTTCCATGTTCCTGTTTGGATGCTTGGTAGTAGAGTATACACAAAAGAAAAAATCTACATGTTCCATTTCAATGCTCAGTTTATTGCTAAGTCAAATACATAAATTGCAAGACTCAAAAAGAGGCTACTGCGAAAAAGTTGGCCGATAAATAACATTTTCCACTCACTCTACATTGTAATGGAATACTCATACTACTGAACTTACTATTGAGGTCAGTCTTTCAAACTCTTTTTTGTGTGTAAACATATCATGTCATGCTCTTTATAATCTTATTAAAGTAATACCATTTTGACGTCTCCGAACATACAAGACGGTATGATTTTATTGTCAGTTATGCGACATGATGACACACGTTCTATTACAGAATATGATCAAACATCACACTTAATCACTTAAGGTAGAACGCGCCTTTGGGACAGACATTCGGCCTTTCCAATTTTATCAATTTTCTTCTGACCTACCACTGGTTGGGGCTCAATTTAAAGCTCTCGACGAAAGGGGAGTTTTCGCCGTCTTAGTTTTTCGGATTTCGAAAATTTTATTTTTCCCCTGCAGTTGACACAAGGATGGCGGCCATTTTGAATTTCAAAATTTAGGTAATCTGTTTCTCTGGAACCACAGATTGCATGGTGACACTGAATTTTATTGTTGACTTGGTAAGAGAATGGTCGAAACTTTCATTGACGAAAGTTTGAAGTCTTTCACTTTCGAGATGCATATCACCTTCAAAACAAACAACGGTGTCAGTTTCAACCTACAGTGTGTATTCTGTTGACCTCAATAATCAGAGCTATTGCACTGTTTAACAAGTATTGAAATTCTGTAATTCATTGGCAGTGTAGCATACCCCATACTAGTGTTTGACGATGACTTTGTTCTGTCAGTGGTGTACATCAGACACTTTGGTTGTATATGTTCTAAATTTGTTTCAAACTGTACGTGAAAAGCATCATGTACTCAGAGGAAAAATACCAGCAGCACACTAAAGCAGCCCAGTGGCCCTTGGCCCTCCCTCAAACACAATGGTACATAAGCTGCAGACTTCAGTCAGAAAATCCATGGGGAACTGTTGTGTTTAGCATGACTGAAGCTTACAATTCAACATGTCTACTGATATTTATCGAAAACTTCTTGCCCTCCATTTGTATCACACTGAAGCGGCTCATGCTCTGTATGTATCAGCATGTCCATAAATGATTGAGCTTGTGTTTCTAATCATTCACAGATTCAGTTCTTTCTGCTGGATGCATCAATTGTTTTATACACAGACTGTGCCCTTGGCATCTACATTGTACTGTATGGTTTGCTACTTAGGTATGACACTACTTGTCTAATCAGAACTCAGGGTTCCCATGCAACCTATGGATACATTCATGAAATTACTTTTGTAATCCTCAAAGTGTCTACTAAATGAATTCAGATGGTCCTATTGCGAAACACTGTCAAATGGAGTCAGTTTGGCTGCCATATTGGTGGCCATCTTGGATTCTTATGAAAAACAATAATTGGCATATCTGATGAACTAGACCTTATAAGGAGACAAATGACCCAATTTCTCTGCATAATGTTAGCATGAGAAATTTATTTTGATCATTGTTTTAAAGATTCAAACACGCTTATTGTGTAAAAATCATGAAGAAAAGTGAAATAACATCATGTAAGTTTCATGAATGTATCTATGGGGTGCAAGGGGATTCCCTGTTTCGACAAGACTATTCCATTTCTCAAGTACAGTATCTTGACAAAGTGTGAAGCTTTTCTTCAAATTGCCAATATACATGTACTGCAGCTGTATTTCTGACATTTTGCTGTTCAAATGAAAGTCACAAAATATAGTATTTTTGGTGTATCATTAATTATGTATGGCAGTCATAAAAATGTAAGGCAAATGAATTATATACGGCAGTCATGAAAATAAACGGCAAGTTGCTTTGAAACGTGCAGTTAAAGGGCCTTTTTCCATTGAAATCCAATGGCTGGCTGAATGCATGGTGAGTGTCAAACGCTGATTAAAAACAGGCAATTCACAGTCACTGACACTGTGTGTTTACAAGTAGTTCATTATTGCTCACTGCAACCAGCAAATCTTTGTCCATTATTTACCCACTTTGTCATCCACTTCAATTCCTTGGTAGGTCAGCACTGCTGCTTTCAAAGCCTTATACACAAAGGATAAAAACTTGCAGCTTCGGAAATCACCACAAGAATATGTTTTGTGCATAATGAAAGATGGGCTGCGGCAACTTTCAATTGGACAGTGAGACATATTTTCCAGGGTATCAACGGACAAGTGACATTTCACAAGGAAAGCATGTAACTGAACACAGCCACTTTCTGAACAATACACACTGTGTACATACAACTGGTAAACAGTCTTGTACACTTGATTACCAAATGGAGAGTCTTTGCCTACAGCCAGTGCCTCACACGCTAGCCGTGGTAAAATGTTGGTGATGTCAGTTGGTCTTGAGTGAACTTCATTCTGTCAACAAAAATAAATTGTGATTGATAAGCTACTATTAGCACATCAATGGTACAGGAAGTATCCCAAAAAACATTTATTTGTTTAAACGATGGGGGTGAGTTGGGTGGATCTCACTGCAATATTTACCCAGAAAGGGTCTCGCGTTTTCAAAGGTGGACACAAAATATTCCTTGAGATTGATATTACAATTGAGGATGGAATGTTCACTTGCAAATCCCCTGATATGAGAGACAGATTTCCTTTCTTCATTATTTGCATATCAAGTATCTCTGACAAGATGAGGTTGTCATGAAAATATCATAAATGGTATTACCACAGCATATCATCCGATGCAAAGCAAAGGGTGATGCACAGTGCTAATGGTTGAGAGCATCCTTTGTGGTATTTCCGTCATGGCCTATTATTATATATCCAAGTTGCAAACATTGATAAATAGGACGTCAAATGAACCAAGTAGTGAGATCATATGATGTCAGCAGTTTTTCTTCCAATTTCTAGCGGAACTATGGAATGCTATGTTTGATGTGTTTCTGACAGCCTGTGTAACTACATGTACATAGTGCAAGACATATTCTGGTTAATGTCCAATGGGTCTCTTGAAACTGTCCGCAAGTGATCAGAACTCACAATGTCCTCATAGAATGCTAAATGCACATGGGGCCCATTGATACAGTCCATGTTACAGAATGCGAGTTCCGTACAGTTTCTTTAGTGCATAGAAAATTCTATATTCTCAATTGTAGATGTACATATATAATGATATACCTCTATATATTTTCAAGTTCAACAGTATTCTCTCAGAATTTCTATTGATAGCTACAGCTACACTTTTATTGAAGGATAGTGGACCTCTACAAATAGATGTTGGTGGCGACAGACTTGGTTCAAGTCTGTGATGTGTGAACATGTGAGTGGGTTGATGGTGATGATTGTGCTCTGTTTTCCTATGAAACGTGGGAATGGGGTGATGAGTGGGGTGTCCACAAAACAGAGGAGTTTCACCTAAAATAATCCTGCAAAAACTAACTCACTACAGTGCAGACTCAAAGGAAACACATTCGATTGCTAGGACCTGGGCAGTCAAAATTTAAATAGGTTTATATGACATAGAAGAAACACACAAGAAACTTTTGCAAATGATTTTATTGTTTTAACGTCACTGACTTGTATCACGTCTACGGTGGTGATAGAGGAAAGACGTTTTGACGGTTTCAGAAATTTTCTGACGAGACACATTTGAATTTCACTACTTTCAAGATTTCCTCTCGAGAAATTATCAATATCATTAGATATTGCTGGCTGGTAGAGTAAGGTGGCGTCTGATCAGAGATGCTGGGGAGCCAGGAAAATCTGGTAATATTGACGTTACATCCAAGAAATAACCATCCTGGTAAACAACTGATGAAACCATAATATTCAAGCTTTATGTTTTCCATATAACATGTCACGCTGTTCTTATTATCCTCATACATGTATACTGATCATGCTGATTGGCCTTCTCATAACGATGGATTACTCTACCTAGTTATCCAACACTTCACACTGTGAAATAGTTCAAGTGCAACAAATACGACAAAAAGTCAACTTAAAATGCATGCACTTCATAGATTATAGATGAATAGATAGAGGGAAAGATAGATCTATAATATCTGAGTGGTATTAAGCATTATATGGCCTTTGGCGCACACATTGTCAAAGTATGTTTTTGAAAGATAATGACAACATGGTAAATGGTCCAAAAAAATTGCAAAACATCAACAATACAAGGTTGTACTTACTTTAGAAAATGTAAACACTTGTATTAAACCTTCACCGTCCACCGTTTGAACTTCAATATCACTCTCTATGTTGACAGTTTGTCCACATAACACAAGATTCCGGGCTGTTGACTCTCTAACTCTGCAATGTGACATTTTGATTAAAAGTAAGAGCTGTTATGGTTGTTGTTTACGACAATGAAGTGTTGATACTGTATTTTTTTGACTGGTTGAGGGAAGTGTAAACACAAAACTGAGAATTAATGAGACATCCAGTGTTTAGATGTTTGTCAAGCGTTGGTGGTGGTGGAAATAATCACCGACATGACTTTCAAATGGCTTTGATGACGTAAAAAAGAAAAGAATGTAATCAACAAAATTTTTTTCTGGAGCTGAACCAATGCATTGCAGCTACAAAGAAGTAGGAAAATAACTAAAAACACAGAACAGAAAACAATCAGCCATAGGATCCTGTCAACTACAGTTTGAAAGCTAAAGGGCATGTCTTGACCAAAAAGTAAGAAAATTGCCCTAAAATATACGAATACAAATTTCACAATAATTTTCACAAATAAAATTGCTTCTTCACTAGGAAACTATCAAGAACCTTTAAAAACTATCACATCAGTGATTTTGGACATTGTTTAACAAATTATGATGAAATTGTCCCAAAACACTTACATGTATGCATCCAAATCAGGGCCACAGATGGACAGGCAGACAGACATGCACAAACACCGAGTAAAGCACACACACATATACTGATACATACTGAATAATAAATGGGCATCCCGTGTCCTGTCGAATGATAACCAGAAGGTCAGATATTAATTGAGCCAAGGATGCTTCAGGTAGTAATGCTTTTCTGTATGTCTTTATGCTCGTAATCCATCTCATCAAAAGAGATCGGTGATGAGGCTTGGCAGACTCTGGTGCATTGTCAAGGTCCTAACAAGAAAAAACATTGAGAAGGAGTTGGCAACAATTACAAATGTATCTTTACTTATTATTTAGGGCTCGAAATACTTTTTTTCAACCACCTGTCCACTGGACAAGTCAAAATAAAAAGTACCTGTCCAAGTGAGAAAAGTACCTGTCCAAAATGGTATAATTTATTCTGAGAAACTGCACTAATTTCAACTCACCTGAAACATAATGTCGGAGAAATTGAATGTCATTTTTAATTAGTTTGATAGGAAGTTTTTGACAGAACACAACGAGTGAATCCGGGAAAATTCAACAAACTCGTGTCTGTACCATATGCAAATTGGTGTGATAGCGTCCTCAGTGTCAAGATAGCCCTGAGAATCTCCCAATCAGAGAGATTTGAGACGTGACCTCAGATAAATCAACATGGCTGCCTCCTGTAAACAGTGATTAGATATTATCGAACTTTCTTTTACTTTTTTCTGAAAGGTAAATATCCAAATAATGATTTTCAAAATTTTGAAAGGTACATAAATTTAAACTTATGAATATTTGCTGTAGTCAATAGGTTGAAATTTGCAGGCTGAAAAAACCTACCTGTCCACTTGGACAAGTACTTTTCAGTACTGCTTGTCCCAGGCCAAATTTTACTTGTCCGGGACAGGCAGACAGGTATTATTTCGAGCCCTGTTATTAGTAGTTTAGATTAACGTAACCAGTATGTAAATAGTACATTAGTGGCAAACGATGATATTAATGTGAAGGACTACTGATGGGCAGTGAGTCTGGTGCTAGCCAACTCAATTGACTTGTGTGTAGAAATGCATACATCTGACACAATCTCATTACATGTACATAGCCATGTGGAAAAACAGCATCATGGCCACAGCTCCAGTTTGCAAACGGAACCAAACACCTATTGTGAAAATCATGTCAGCAAGGCATATCATGAAAACACTATGTGTATGTGTAAGTTTGAAGTGTATTTTGTTACATGTATGCCTATACATTGTATATTTAGGCAGTAAAGCACATCCAGCAATGGTATACCACGAGATTTTGACGAGTTCACAACATATGTATACAAGTGAAAGTGAGTGCATAGTAGTGAACTGGTCAAAACCGAATAGTATGCTGTCGCAGTGTGTGATTTATTGCTATTATACATCGCTTCTTTTCTCGTCTCGGCCAATTAGATCTCTGTATTTGCTCCGTCAATGTACTGGTATGATATACTAGAATGTCTCTCTGTGTATAATCCTAAAGCATTCTTCTTTGTTTGGCGTCATCAGGATATGAGTGATTGTCTCAAAGCTGTATGGCTTTGAGCACAAGGCTAAAGTCTCAACAGGAGTCAATAAGGAGGTTAAAGGGACAAAGTCAGCCATTTTTCATGAATTTTGTTTCATACGAGATACTACTTATATTGTTTGACATGTTGAAAGATACTGTATGAATGGGTGACCATGCATATATTCGACCCCAGTTTTAGACACGATACATGAAACCATCGCGGAAATGAATTAATGGTCATGACCATTAATTAATTTTTGCGATGGTTTCATACAAATTACTTCAAGTACAAAGTAATATCTGTTACATGCTTACTCCCGAATAGGCGGATAATTTTTATTATATATATATATATATATATATATATATATATATATA
>LD347735.1:49456-68171 GCA_001465055.1 Ptychodera flava
TATATATATATATATATATATATATATATATATATATATATATATATATATATATATATAGTATTCAGCTTGTCAACTCAGCCTGTACACGTGCAAACTGCGTTGCTATTGTTTACAAGTGAATTCTGGTCCGGACCAGAATTCAAAAATGTAAACAATAAGAGTGCATTTTCCACCACATAGACGCTTTGTGGACAAACTAAATAATGGACATTTCAACATTGTAGGAGTAGAATGAGAACTTTTAATTGATATACAAAATAAAAATAATGGAAAAAGAATCATCAAAAGATCGCATTACTGGCGCTAACATACACATTATAAACATGAAATCATTCTGAATAACAAACACATGAACACTGTTATGCGTAATCTGTCTTCAAATTGCAGGAATAGAATATTTACGTGAGCCATTAGTTTACTTATATCAGTTGATGGCAACCCCATCGTGTCTCTTTCCGTCGCCGTCGCATAAACAATGTCCTTGAAATGCATTTATAAGCGGCTTTTCTTGCCAGGGAACGAAGGCTATACGGCGCACTCAAAAGTCAATGCTCGGTTGAGTCACTTTCAGTAATTGGACATTGAAGAATCAGATCGAAACGGCGTCTTTTATTCACTTCGTTAAAGGTTATGTTAGCTGAAGGGGTCTGAACGGGTGGGGGTGAATACAAAACCATCGCGCTGCCGTTTACGGAAGACGAATCTCGTTCCACGCGATTTTTTTCTCCACGCTTCGTTTGTCTGTTTGTAGATTTATCAAAGAGACCGTCTCTGGTAAACCAGAGACGGGGTTGTTAAAGAAATCGACGCACAGACGTCTTGAGTGGCTGGCAAAAATCGCATGAAAAACGCTGCAGGGATAGCTGACAAAACGCATTTTGCTTACCATGTAATTATCGGAAGGCCAGGCATGTTCAGACACCGACAATATGTATTCTCTCTCCCTGGATAGATGAACGGAAAAAATAGGCTGATTTCAAAAATAAATATTCTTTTACGGAGAAGAAAAGAAATTGATCAGAGCAGGTTGTAGCTCATTCCGACAAATAAAATTACTGTCAGTGGCTGTCAAGAACAGAATACCGAGGAATGGTCAAAATCTAATATTGCAACTCTGAAATTTAGCTTCAATTCAATTCAGTCACCATTCTAAAAACATTCGACTAAATCTTACAACGAAATAACCAGATCGAGTACTGATATTGCTTTCTGTCAAGAGAACACAGCGCGACAGAGCCCTCTTACAAACACTCAATGCAGAATACAGGGCTGTTAACATGCAACCGGAGGCTGCACGAGGACTTGCATCAGATAATGGAAATGGACGATTTGACAGGGATCTCCCAGCGGGAGTTAGACGTGATAAGGTCGGATGGTCGCCCTCTAGCCATTCCTTGGCTTCAATACAATAATCACGATCTAAGAGAACAAATGATGTGAAGACAAAAACCAAGGTAGAGCGTATCTCCGTCGGCTCGGGAAATTACCCTTTGGTTAAGTCCAAGGGCTGTCATTAGTCGAACTGCTTCTCTTCCGTTGGTAATTGTCATTGTCCGTATAAACATCACGAATGTTTCTTACCTGCAGGCTGGCTGGCAATTACAAGGTAGCTGATCGTAGAGACTGAGAAAATAAACAAATTCTCGGCAAATTGCTGGGAAATAAACAAAACGGGATAAATTGAGGACAATAAGAATGGTGAACTGCACACTTTACAAAATTACTTCAAGTATAAAGTAATCATGTCTGCCATGCATGCTGCAATCATCGGTCGGACTGAACTCTGATGATATCAGGATGCTTGAAACTTAAGTAACATCACTACTTTTTACTTGGAGTCATTTGTGTTATTATTTATAACGCTCTGCTTTTTGCATGGAGCGAGCACTGTAATTTTCCATAAAAACATATGTATGTATGTATGTATGTATGTATGTATGTATGTATGTATGTATGTATGTATGTATGTATGTATGTATGTATGTATGTATGTATGTGTGTATGTATGTATGTATGTATGTATGTATGTATGTATGTATGTATGTATGTATGTGTATGTATGTGTGTGTATGTATGTACGTATGTACGCACGTACGTATGTACGTACAAGGTTATTACCAAAAAGGTCGTTTGATTCAGAATATTATGTCACATCCACTAATTGACAATTATCAGTATCTCCTTTCCGGCTCAGGCCACCCTATACTTGTGCCTTGGACAAGGAATAGAATTGTTGAGGAATATTTTACCCCGCCAGCTTTTGCTGTTTTAAATATGAATATGTCTTTTGTAGTCCTGTATGACAGTCGTGCATTGTTGAGCGTTTTAGGGTTGTTTCTAAGTGGGGGCCTGGTGTGACAGAATCATTTCCATGATTTGTGACTCACAGTTACACGCTGTTAAACGATCATCTGATGAACATATTATAGCGTGAAAGCTAGACAGACGTAACGACATGATTTTTTTTTTATAAAAAGGAAGAATATAACAGCTACCTTGAGTTATATTTGTGAAGGTTATATGACATTTAGGAAAATCGTCGAGCACCATATCTACACATCCACATCTGTCGACCAGGTAGGTCTCAACGCACTCTCTTTGACATGCCTGTTTGATAAATAAAAAACAAACAAACAAACACCGTGCGCGACTGCTGAACGGTTGGCAAGAATATTTCTCGTGTATGCCACAGCAAACTGTGCCTTGCTTGAGGGATATTTGATGATATACTGTTGTACTAAAAACCCATAGCTGTCAAAAGAATTTCTTGCACAATTCACAAATCCCCTGTTACGTTAATTCGTGACCTCTCTCAACAGCAGACGACGTGTGATACCCCTCTCCTTACTACCTCCAGTCATGCATGGTGGACGGCGCTAGCATCAGTATTCGACAAACTACGAAATCGATGGGCTTCACATAGACATTACATGTAATATAACCATTTGAAATACAGTTGCAAAAAAGGGAAATGGCAGGTTTCTTTCTCTCTTAAGCTGTTCCAAACATTCCAGCTGTAGAACAGGAATAATGCATCTTTTTTGTCAGAAGGTCCGCATTGTTCATACATACCTTTAATGTGTAGATGTACTCTGTGAAGAGTTGCAAATTTTCATCGTCTGGACAGTAGTTGTATGGTTCATTCATTCTTGCGAATGATACCTGTAAGAGTGACAAGTGCAGTTAACGTTATTCTTTGATAAACATGGCTACATCCTATTAAAAGTTTCAATGTTTTTTATAATGTGGTTATCTGACGTTTATCTGATATTTTATTATTTTACTATGTTTAATATATTTGAGAGACTAGTACGTCGAGGTTCACTCCTTCTTGATGATGATGATGATGATGATGATGATTGCTGTTGTTGTTGTTTATCGTTCTACTACAATCATTATTATCATCATATCATTGCCATACCATTATTATCATCATCATATTAGTAACAGAAATAATAATCTTCATCATTTATTTTAAACAAATGACAGGTATGGTGTGATAATGAAGCTTCACTTTTCTCAGAACACCTGGCAATCCATCGCAAAACTATTTTAACATCAATGGTGTGCATACGAACACCTTTGTTCGCAGATAATTTTCGCTTGATATTGCGTCTGTCCATTTTGCAAGAACCGCAGCCACCCATGATGAATCAACAACCTTTTGTCTAATGCATTGTCTGCAAATGTGTCGCATGATTGAGTCGGGAAAAATTAGTCAACACGCTTCACCTCAAATTGATGGCCTAATTAACCCGCAGTTTGAAGTGATCAAATATCAATATTTGTATCTATAAAGAGGGAATTTGCATTGCTGTCAAAACAGGTCATTCTGCTCTAAATATGTTTTGACCGATTTAGATACCGAGACAAACTTCTGAATGTGCAACGGCCTTCTTTGAATTGTCCACACACTTCTGGCATTCTCTCACAAATTTACTGACTTTACTCTGCCCGTTGAAGGTAACAGAATCGTTGACAAGCTTCCGCGGCAAAGAAGGATACTGACATACAAATTTATTTAGTCTAATTTGCATGCTGTAGTCTGCACACAAAATTAGATCAAAGCCCTTATTGTTGGTGTATGATTCAAATTTCTTTTCGTCGTTCTAATCCCGTCTTTACATCATTTCTTCATCTGTTGATGTAATTTCGAATACAGATGCATTTTGTATGCTATTATGGGTAAAAATTAGCATAACTATTTTTCACCGCGCAAATGTTTCAGCTGTCAATCTCTCTTAAAAGCGGTCTGATGTCCACAGCGTTTTCACGTCGCCGAGAGAAAAATGTGCAACGCTTTTGAAATTTCAATATTCAATGGCCATTTTCTTCCCAATCACGATATTAAAGAGGCGATTTGCCTCCAAGTTTTCTTCAATGCACAATTTAGCGTGTCAGTTTATGATAAATGAGTATGTTATAGTCCCAATTATTGTCTGGTTGAGCTACCACTATGTTCGACGGTGTATCGCAACTTTTCTGAGTGTATAGGGGAAATGAACCAGTCTTTCAAACTGCTCGTAAAACGCACTCTTTGTAGCTAAAACCATAGACAGTCTACGCTACAACCGACAAGCATGCTACCGTCTTTGCTGCAACCGACAAGCGTTCAGCTCGAAATGCACTGTTACATAATAATTAAATTACTATTCAACCTTAATGCATGAAAATATAAATTCAGCAAAATGGACACAAAACAACAATATAGTACATTTACGCCGTTCCACTACACTTGTTTTTGAAACTAATGACGACATGCTTAATTATTCATATGACATGCCAGTCACGTGGATTAATGATGATAGACATTTTTCATCGCCTACTTGAGTGTAGAAATGAATTAGCAGGGTCTTTTGTCATTAAAAATTTCATAAATCTCCTCTCATGAGTAACCAAGCACCTTGCATATATTGAATTTTTTTAAAAAAAATAGAGGTTAATTATAAGGTTTTCGAGATGGTCGCTCTGACCGGCTTATTCATGTTGATAGAACGACCATCTGTTTGGCTAGGAGTGGAAAATTCATCGACCTTATTTCCTTGTGCAATTACGAACGTTTAAATTATTCGCCTATTGAACGAACTTTAGCCGTGCGGAATATTTGTTGACGGCGTTTCGTTACGTATTTCTTTGTATGTGTGTTGGGGGGGGGGGTACATTCCATGATAGGTGCACTTGGCTAATGGAAGTGGACATGGATAAACCATGTAGACTGAGAGATACACTTGATCTACAATGTGGGTCTTTTTAGTTAGTTTCTGTCGAGAATACCTTCACCTCTTGAACTCTTAGCTGAAATTGTAAAAGAAACAGTTACATCGGAGATCAAGTCTAGTCAGTCTAGTCAACTGTTTATCTCTCAGTCCAGACAGCGGCTGCTCCATGCTGGTTTACTGTAATTAATAGACGAGTCAGTGGCTTTGAAATGTGTTGTGATACCCAAGCTAATTGTGTATTTTGTACGTGGATTGTGTCCGTCTCATACGCTGAGTTGCGGTACCTAGGTGAAACGCACTGTATATCCGATGTTTGCTGATATTAAATGTGTGAAGTCATGTTCCAAGGCAATCATTTTAATCAATCTGGCCTTTAATGGCAATGTTATCCGAAACAGCGACGCAATGCGCCTGTCAGGATTATTCATGTCTGTATAGTTTTACTAGTATTTCTGATCGGTATCGTGTCGGCAATTTCTTCCTATCATGGTTGACTCGGACCGAGTTATCGCCTTTCAGTGCGTGATGGTAGAATGTACTTCCGGGACAGATATTCGAATAGATATTCTTTTTGCCTATTGCTTGTCGGGGTGGCTCATATTGAAGCTTATGGAGTAAATAAAGTTTTCATCGACTTAGTTTTGTGAAAATCGGGAATTTTTGTTTTTCTCGGGGAGATAACACAGCTCTGTAAATTTCATTCAATTTCAAGTACTATGTGTAAACATTGGGTAATTTGTTTCTGCAGTACCAATATTTTCGCGGTGCAGGTGACCCCTGATTTTTATTCTTCATTTTGAAAGAGGATTGTTTAAAGTTTGCGCGATAAAAATTTCGTAAAAAAATATGTCTTTCATTTTCGAAGCACCAACTACATTAAATTGGCAATAGCTGTACCATTTCATAATATTATAATTGTTTTTGTTTAGTCCATTTTATCTATCATTTCCTTCCTTAAGAATGTGGAAACCCATCGTCCAAACTTTGAGAGCACAATGAATTGCACACAATGAGCAATGTTATTGTTAAGGCCATATTAGCTGCATCTTCTTGCATTTATACCAAAAAATTACTATCAAATCTTGAGAGAGATGTTTTGGGTTCAAGCCATTTGTCTTTGAAAATGACAGTATTGCAATCTTTGGTGCTGGATTTGGCCGACTAAATTCACGCGAGATATATATATATATATATATATAAATATATATATATATATATATATATATATATATATATATATATAAAATATATATATATATATAATATATATATATACATATGCGGTGGCCAAATTTTAGTTGCAACTCGAAATTATTTTCTCTCTCTCTCTCTCTCTCTCTCTCTCTCTCTCTCTCTCTCTCTCTCTATATATATATATATATATATATATGCGGTGGCCAAATTTGAGTTGCAACTCGAAATTATTCAGTTCTTGAAATCTAAGATGCCCATGCGTCCCTGATGTTTGAAACGTTCTATGGTTGCACTTGGGTAGGCATTTTTACATAAAGTTGCATTATATTACAACCATTATATCGAGAAAAAAAAATCAAAAAGGCACAGACAACTGGGCTCTAACAAGCTCATTTTAGTTCGAACAAAAATTCGGTTGTCAATCATACTAAGGGATATTACACACATACTGGCAATATTGATGTTCACAAGTTGCACACTACACATTTCGTCACGATTTCGTGAGTTCGGCAAGAAACGGAATTTTGCAAATAAAAAAATGGAAAATGTCTCAAAAGTTACTTGACTTTTACATCATCTGATTTTTTTCAAACCCTGGAAAAATCTACTGTCACTTATACATATGATGTGCTTACCAAATTGACCCCGAGCGACGTGGACGTGCCCGGATGAACGCTGACCCCCTCGTTTTCCGGTGAAGCCATCGACTGAGGCGAATGCACCACGACTCGGAAGCCCGCTGATGGACTAACCGGACCAACGTACTCGTCCTGTTCCGCAAACACGGTGAGCTTCAGACCTGCAGTGGTAAAAGGGGATAACAGACGCAGAAAAATGGTGGGCAGTTAATTAAATCTGATCGGTTGAACTTCAACATTCATTTTGGTAAAATGCGCCTCGGGGTCTGCTTTTTGGACTCTCAAACTTTTACAATACTTGTTTAATCTACCACATGCAGGAGCTCATTTTGAAGGTCGCTGAGTAATATAAAGATTTCGCATTTGTGAATACCGAAAATTGAATTTTTCCCAAAGGGTCGACACAGGGATGGTGGTCATTTGTTTATTTCAAGTGTCGATAAACATCGGGTAGTTTTTCTCTTGTACCAAACTTTGCACGGTGACCCCATATTTCCATTCTTGATTTTGGAAGGGAATGAAGAGTTTTCTTAGGGAAGGGTTGTGTAGAAACTTAAATATTTATATTTCTAGGTGCGCACAAACTTAATCAAAGTTATACATTAAAAAGACAACCTCCTCATTCAAGTTAACTACGCGGAAAGACAAACATAGTAAAATTTTATTATAACTGCAATTTGCTGTATCTATACTGATGTACCGTTTTATGGCAATTAAACCCATACCGTTTTATGGCAATTAAACCCACGCCTGGTAACCGCTATCAAATGTTTGCATACATGTCAGTAAACGGTTCGCTCCACTCGGCACTTTATACTGCTCATGAAATACAGATCACAGTATTTTTTTCTTATCTTCTCTCAGAAGCAACTCCTCCCCATTCTCCATTTTTCTTTTGTTGATCAAGAAAAGCCCACATGGGCGAAGGTGAGGATGTTGAAATTTTGAAACAAAAAATAAACCGTCATATGAGGTAAGACCTTTAGCAACAGTTCGACATTTGTGTTGACGAATAAATTAAAACATGTGCAAACCTGTAATGAAAATATCAATATAGCTACAGTGATCGACTCCATTCAAAATGTTATTTTTTGCAACCCCGACCCAAATATGCCTGTACACTACGCCCACTCTTTCTCCGTTCATTTTCCTAGTTTATGTTTCGAGCTATGTATCCTTACGAAATATTCAGATATCCAAATTCTTATCACGGACATGATAGTTCTCGCATATTAAATTTTAGTAATTCTTGGTTTAAAGTCCACACGTGGTGTAGGTAGAATGCCAGTGGAGTTTGCTGGCCTAGCCTCGATATTACGATGTAAACATCTCTTTTGTTGAGTAAACAGAACATGGATCTGGGGATACTTTTATGAGGTAAACACCTCGTGCAAGGAGGTCGTGATCTGTATATAAAGAAGTACAGTTATTGGATAAATTGATATATGACGTCACTCTTAGCATAAGAATTATGGGTATAGTGATTTGCCCATGAAAAGGCAAGTAGCTATAACATAATTGTTTTTTCCGCAAAATTTTGGTTTTATATATCAATGGCAAGTTTTTGATCCCCAAAGCATCTGAAAACCCAAACTATTTGATTTATTCAGGCCGCATCACGAAGCGATATCATTGCGCAAAATTATGTAAATTATTCCATGTATAAAAGGGGTGGTAATACGTACACTGTCTCCCTTGCAATAGGACTGGAAGGTTAGGCAGTGCGCAACAGTAACTAAAGGGTTGGGAGTGTGAGTAGCCTCAGAGTTGAATATTTTCATAAACGGGCTTGTTTTTGTCTCCTTTTTTGTTCTCCCACACTTCCCACCCTTTTCTGTTGTTTCACATGCTTCGCTAGGGATTTGTCTCCCAAATCCTCCGCCCACACCTATAACGATAGGCAGTATCCTAGAGCGAAGTGATGAGGCTTTAAATATTTAGTTATCAACACAGTCTATACGTGCACAGTGCTCTGTTATTGTTTGTATTGAAATTCTAATCCGGACCATAATTCACTTGATGTCAACGAAGGCAATGCGTTTTTACAAGTGACGAAGGCAATGCGTTTTTACAAATGAACAGGCTGAATTGACGAGCTTTTCACTGTGCACCCCAACATGCTTCGGGAAGTAGATCAAGAAACTGCATAGTTGAGTCAGAACATGAAAACCAAAAATGGTGAAAAATCACCAAACGCCATAGCTACTGGCCCTATTACAATTTGTAAGGCGACTTTAGCAGTGTAAATTTTCCTTAACCATGTCAAGAAAGATGAAAATCTTACGCAGAGCCAATTTGCAAAAAAACTTGCCCGTAGGCGGTATTGAAATTAAAACCATGATAAGCTTCGAGTCCATTAAAATTTATCGCTACATATACTAAAGTTGCATCGACACGTAGTAAACGTCGACAATATATTATAAGAAAAGCATTGCCATAAGGCATTGCCTCCCCTCTGTGAAACAACGTGTCACATCGTGATTAATCATTTAGAAGTTGTTCCAGTTCATTCGTCATCTTCGAGCACTGCATTTGTGTTTTGGGCCCACAAGGGAGGGGAAGGGGGCACTGAATTTATGATCTGAACGGGTGATTTCAAGTCTTTGGCACTAACCTGCAAATATCAAATCGCCTCGATTGTATCCATAATATGATGAAAAGAGACCTGTAAATGTCTTGGTATAGCATAAGAGATATATCATACTATCGGATTCTTACAGTGTATATCAAATATATATGACTGTCATTTGGTATTTGAAAAAAGCTTTACATAAAAATTACATGATATGATGGTGTAAAGATTATCACGAAGGTGACGTCGATAGTGCCAAACATAACATCTCGATGCTTATGATATCCCTTATATCTTGTTTCATGTCGTCGACCTCGATACCCCTTTCCCATGTTTGTTGTTTACTTCGGGTCACACTGATAAAAGGAATGGGTACCAATGTTAGTGATCGACAAAAGGCATGTACTGCAGAGAAAATGCTCAATATTTAAAAGTGAGCAGGTCGTCCAATCTGCTGTTGCGTGACTTTCTCGTTGATGAGCATTGCCTCTTCCCGGAAATTGCCGATGAATGACGAGCAAATGTGAAGTAAATTCAGCATTTGATGCATGTTTGTAGTTCAACAGTTGTTTAAGCTTTAAAAATCACTGCAAGACTTTACCGAACACATTTCGGTTACATCCCTTCGTTTATAAGAAGCTGTTTCGGCCGCGGCCACGAGTTTCGCCCGTACAGCCGCATTTTGTTAAAATTTGCATATGCGTATGGGATGTTGGGATATGTTGTGCATAGAACATGCAGTTGTATAGGTCCCATACGCTCAACCGCGATGATGATGGTCAAGGTTATGGTGGTGATGTGATGATAAAATGATGATAATGATAACGATTATGATGATGGTCATAACGAGAAAAATAACAACAACAACATCAGCAATACTAATGCTGCTGCTGATGCTGATGCTACTACTCATCATCATCATCATCATCATCATCATCATTATCATCATCATCATCATCAACAACATCATCATCATCTACAAAACTTTCAACAATATTATTGACATTGATGTCGTCTTACGGCAACGGTTTATCTAAATTTTACTCGAAATCAAGTGAGACTAAAGTCTTACCGCTATTAATTCCTGCCTTAGGAAATTGCTCTGCGGTCGCATCGATCGTGAAAGTGTAGCAGTTGCCGTACTGTTGGTCTTGAAACGACATGAAGTCAGTGCTGTTGGCAAAGTTGACAAGAATATGACCGTTGAAAACAATTTTCTAAAATCTACGGATATACTTCAAATGTGTAACAGAACAAAAACGGAGTATAGATTACATGTATGTCAGCATAATTATCAATCCTCAACATAATATATAAATGTGCATCTGGTCTGATGTTGATGTTGCTGTTCTTTTTATCAAGTTAAACATCGTACGTATCTACAGTAACACCAAAAGCTCGTTTTACCTATGTAAAATGTATATTCTTGAACGAAAGGCATTGAACACGCGAACATACATACATACATACATACATACATACATACATACATACATACATACATACATACATACATACATACATACATACATACATACATACATACATACATACTAGACGTACTACATTTCAACATATCAGCTAGAACCTCCGTGGCGAAGGGCTACACGCATTAAGATTGTGTCCCACTTTTATACCTGACATTACAGGGCATTCCGTTGTATTCACATTGCAGTACCATGTCTCCGCCCTGGTGCCCATACTCGAATATCTCGTCCTGAGAGAGACCCTTTAAGAGATCGCGCAGCTCTGTGGCTGCCGATGTCTCTTCGAACTCCGCTCTCGCTTTGATTAGGTTGATGGTTTCGTTGAAATCGGAGAACACGTTCTCGTCGTAAACGACACCGCCGAACAGGTCGCGGAGGTACTCAATTTCCTCAAGTTCGACGTCGACTCCCAAGTAGTCGTAATCGGTGTCGACATGATATCCTTCAAACGGACCGTAAGTGTAGGGGTTAGGATAATCGGGAATGGCATCCGTTCTCCTGGTTGGCAAGACCCCTTCCCGCGTCGGAGAAGTCCTTTCTTCCGTAGTGTGACTGCGCACTTCTGCAGGCGTAGTCGTGTCCACATTCAAAACGGTGGTACTGTCTCCCGGCGTTGTTGTGGTAACCACCTCATCGGTGGTTGAAACACCTGGCGTCTTCTCTGAGACGGTTTCAGACGTAGAGAGTCCGCGTTCAACGATTCCGGAATCACAACACGGGGATGGCTTCGCGTCGGAAACAGAAAACTTCAAGTTACAGTCGCCGAAGTACTCTAGCTGCTTGTAGAATACCCAGGACACACAGCCAGGCGTCCGAGTACAAGCGTCGCAGCAGTCTTCGGCACTCTCCCGCTTGTTGTCAGTAGCGTTCACTAATAAATCGAATCCGACACGGTCGACGTTTCTCTCGACGGCACAGATTCCTACATTTTTTGGCGGGCTTGACGTGCTGTAGCTGGGAACGGTTTCTACAAATAAACAAAACAGGAAAGTAAATAGTAATTGCTTCCCGGGTAAAACGTCGTTGATATGATAATCATAAAAAATAACAATGATAAATACATCTTTTCGCAAACCGTACAATTCCATTCGGCTTTAAAACCTTCTGGTAAATAATAATAATCATCATCATCACCACCATCTTTATTTCAACTCGACAGCCTTACTATGCATATGCCTCTTTTTACACGGGTCGAGCAAACAAAGAAAATTTATTTGATCCATCGTTTATTCAATCAATCATCCAACAGGCGAACGCCCAATTAAATGACGAGGTACCCATAATCCACAACTGCAAGCAATGAGGAGTCAAGTGCATTGCTCAAGGGCACAACACCGTGCTGGAGTCCCGAACTCACCGTCCTCCAACTCTGAGTCCGTTACTCTGGACTTACTGGGTTTCGAACTCACCATCCTCTGGTATAGTGAGAGCGGTAACCGAACCACTGCCTCAACGGTGCCTCAACAAATATACATACATTTCAAGTGCATTTGGAATTTGATAAGGCGGCTTTCTTCATCGAAAAGACAATGGCTGAAACTTTTGAAAATACTTTCCTGACAGTCCTGCTGTTCTATAAAATATTCTTCTTTTTGTCCCTAGCGTATGATAGTAGCCTTGCTGACACAGTGCATTTTGCACAGTATAAATATACAATGCCGATTTTGACAAATGGATTTTGGACACGATGAAAATTCGTCGACAATAAAACTGGGCAGTACAAAATACAGGTTGCATTCAAATGTTTAACACTACAGGCATAAGAAACTATTTCAGGAACACAACAGGAAACTTAATTTTACATTCAAATAGAAAACTACTGGACAATCCATCAACAGTTACGACTAATTGAGTGTAGAAATACGATTATACCCGTATTTACCAGAATTTAAATATCTTGCCAGGTCCCAACACGATATGCGTGAGGATACACTATTAAGTTTTCCAATGTAAAATTCCAGTCAAAACGTTTGCAGGGACTGTAGCTCATTTCATCGTCAATGTTATTAGGCGTCACGGCGACTTTTAGCGCCCTGCGTTTTCATGTCTGATTTTGATTGATGGGACCGGAGATCAGATCAGTTGGCAAAGGAGATAATATTTATCAGGCAATGTTAGTTATGGTGGACGTGACACACTGGTAATCAAGGACTCGTATGCAAATAGAGTACATTCGGTGAAATTGCTTCCTGCCGCCAATAAATTCATGTACTCACTTTCACTAGCGTTAGTGCTGACTCTAAATGACTTTTAAATGGCACAGTTGATGATCGTCTATTCATATCTCGTGAACGGAGTACCATACAGTGTATTAGCGTTTCGAGCACTGATGCGGATATACGCGGGGTGCATGGTAAGTGTTATCCGGTGTAAAAAAGAAAAACTAGCGCCAACGCTGCAAGACTAGAGTCCTCGATTGATTGATATCCGCGAAAATGACGTGGACGGTTATGAATCCATATGTTTCTGTATGATGATTATGGCGTTTCATGGGCCTTTCTTTTGGGTCAGATTCATCAGGAATCAGCAATAATTTTAGAAAATAACACTTCCTAGAAACGAATTGCGATTCACCTTTGACACTTGACGTGAAGATCGCTCAGCATTTTCTATCAGTACGTTGTTGCGTTGAATCGTCTGATTTTTCCAGGATGGGCACGTTTTAAACATTCAGGGCCTCTTCGCTGAAGGACTAAAACGTTGTCAATTATTATGCATGTGTCAGTTGGCATGAAAACGCGTTTTGTTTCTGAAAATTGGCAATATTCTGCTTCATTTATAATTGTTGTCTGTGTTTCTGTTTTGTTTCGTTAATTCCAAGGTTAAAGCAATTGAACGTAGCCTAATTCTATGTTTCTGTTCGACGGTGACTGCGCAGTCGAAAACGTTCTCGCAGCCAGATCTGCGCATGCACAAACACTTTATCTCGAGTACGTCTCCATGGTTTCGCGATAACCTCGTACCGCAATTAACAAACGGTACGTTTGGTGGTGATAAACTTTGCGTGGCCGACTCTTCCTCACACACGTTGCATCAGGTGAGGTGTCTTTTTTATGGGTGTGACCTCGGTATCTTCACAGTCCCGGCGAGGAAAAGATGCTCGCTGCTGTGGCGAGCGAGAAACGTTGTACAGAACGACACTTCAATATCGTGTCCTGTAAAATACTATGCGTACCTCTGGCAAAAAATGATGTTTTTAAGAGCATCCTAACACCGATATTTCCTATTGTGTTGTAACCATTGCAGTGGTTTTATGCATAGTGAAGTTGGAGAAAAACGAAAAAATCACAAAATTGCAAGATGGGAAACTATTTCAAAGCAATTAGTAAGACAAGTTTCGTTAGATTGCCAACGACTGAACTGCCTCGGTCAATGAGTCTCGACAAAATGGTGGCAAATAATTTTTTTCAAAAAAGAAATTTCCTATCAAACGAGGTCTGCGTTGGCGAAGGACGGTTTAGTTCCGGCAAAAAATTTAAGAAGCGATGGTCAGTGTGACCACAAACAAATTGAGAAACAGACAAGCAACGCGGCATGCCTTTTGTTCCATGGTCGTCTCGGTAGACTATGGCCTTTTCATATTAAAATGAGCTTCAAAGGTGTTAAACGTTTTGGAGACTTTGTTTGTGGTTGATAATTGCACGAGATTATGCGAAAAATACAACGAGATGGCATCGTGCTGCCAGTCGCGTAGCAACCATAGTTACTTTGTGGGCTCTCAGGGCAGAAACACTGCTTCAAGCCAATCAAAACATAACACGCCAGCAGTTTCATAAACATGTCCTTCCTTGACGAACGTGCAAAAGGCGGTATGACTGACCGTAAACCATTGAGTAAAACCAGACAGTATCGATAAAAGACTTTCAAATTTGGTTCAAACACACTCATTATATATTCATAAAAATATGAGAGGAATTTTTAAAATGGTAAAACTCACTTTCCCGAAGCTCAAAACATTCCCGTTTTCGCCAGCACGCCAATTCCGCTCAGCACCACACG
Source organism: Ptychodera flava (assembly GCA_001465055.1). NCBI lineage: Eukaryota > Metazoa > Hemichordata > Enteropneusta > Ptychoderidae > Ptychodera > Ptychodera flava. Next base: position 64,569 of record LD347735.1, read on the forward strand.
ACAACATCAACACAAACTTTGCCGAACATACTTTCGCTTAACAATTGGCGAAAATCAGAAATTACCGAAGGATGCATGGTCGCCACTTCGGAAAAGAGAGGCGAGAGCTACCTGAGGCGAGGCGAACATGGATGGGCTACGTAACTGCTTTACGCCTTGAACAATACCTGTTGCTAGTCTGTTTCTCTTTGTCTGTGGTGTGACATAGAGGGCGATACAGAGAAACTGATGACGCGCCCCGGTCAGCTGCTACATATCGCGAATGGAATGGTGGGTAGTTCATCGCCAGCAGGTGGCAAATGCTGCATGTTCCACCCTCTCTTAGGGAATGCAAAAATTTTAGAACTTTTCGCGTGATCTGATCGAAGACAAAAGATCAATTATAATAAAAGTGCGACAGAGAGTAATATCATCGGTGTTCAGACTTAGACCGATCAAGTACTGCTGCACTGGATCTATATAGTACAAGGAACAGGAACTCACTGAATGACCGCTCAGGGCCTTTACACTACACCATTAAATTAATAGTCGCGCCAGCGGCTTACTGACTACGCATGCGCATATTCATAATATACTATGCGAGTAACCGGAAGTGTACCCTACTTTCATGGGCGCCGCCATTTTTTTTTTGAGCGCTCGTAAATAAACAAATACGAAACGTGCAAATTATTATCTTATAACATGCCATTTATAAAATATATATCTTTTATTAGCCAGTAAGTGTTATTATCCACCTTGTCGCAGGTACAAAAGATCGCATAAAAAAATAGAAAAAGGGAGAAAAGTGTAGTGCATCTGTACGGGGTGGGGGGCGCATACGCAAAGAATGCTGGGATTGAATTTAGAAAAGCGCCCCCTGCGTCAATAACTAGATTCAAAAATTGCCAGTTTTTAGACGGAACGCTCAGTATAGTTTTCAGCTTGCAAGTGGAAGGTGGGCAGTGAGGTTACCATTGCAATGATAATGATGGCATAATACGTCCCTTGTTTAACACTATACGCTATTATCATGGTAAAAATTGCCAATTTTGTCCAACATTTTTACACAATATAGAAAATCTATACCTGCACTGCTGCAGCCGGTTTGACGTCGTGTACGTACGTTAACTGCTTTCATCAGAGGGTAACTGGGCATTGTAGTCATGCAAACGTGTATAGCTAGTAACAATTAATTCTATTTTATCATGAATCAATACAAATAACATTGCCAATCTTAACCCCTGGCGCGACACCAAGGGCTGAGCCCTATAATAATATTATAGACTCATCGACCTGCGTGTCACGGGAGAGGCATTTACCGGTGCCGATGTTGACACCAAAAACAACAGCACGGCGGCAACCTTGCGAGGGGATTGACTAAGCTTAACTGTCACCACTTCGACGGACCGTGTAATTATGCATCACATTTCGATGGATGCTAATTTTGTAAATGTCTACCAAGAATGGCATGGCATTTAATTATGCCAAAACAAAGCTATCCTTCACCGTTTACTCATTTTCATTACATTAATACAACCTCGTTTAGCACAACCATGGATTTAAGCGGTCACCATACATTTTCACACGCGGTCTCATCTGCCTGAACAATGAATTGTATTATGTCATTTTTCTGCAGGCTGCTGGGAATTTTATTCGCGGATCTCCTAAAATCTAAAAATACAAGACGATGCATTGACCAGCCGTCGACGTAAATACAATTACCTTGTGAGCTATTCACGTACAATTCACCGGCGTCACAGCAGTTTGCAATCTTTCTGTGTCCTAGGGAGTCCATCAGCCGACATATCCCGTCCGACTTCTCAAACGTCCACGCCAGGCACCCAAGAGTAGCCGAGCAACCGGCGCAGCACTCCGCCGAGGTGTTGGCGGAAAATGTGGCTACCGTGCCGTTGGTCCCGCTTATTGCTATGTTTTGTTCGATCAGACATCCTGGCGCCAAATCTTCAGGTTTCGGTTTCTTTGAGGGTGCTGTGCCCGAATGACGAATACCTAGAAGTAGACAGTTTGATCTATGAGAGGGCCAGTCCGACCGATATGTATGAAAATTAATAAATTTTCAGGACTTATGTTTCGCATTTCCTTGCCGCGAAAACAACATACATCTAGCTGTCTGATACGTCTTAAAATTTGCCTCGACACTAATTCATATTGTCTTCTTGTTTGTTTTTTTTCAATCATGATGTTATCGAAATAGGTGACCAACCTTGGACTCTATGATGGTAATGCATCCCAACGCATAGTGAATTTTTGCATCTTGTATTAATAGGTCGACAGCGGATGGAAAAGAAACTAGATTTGTTTGTTTGTTTGTTTCGTTTGTTTTGGTTTTTTTGCTTATTTTTTACGCATCACAGTTTCAACAATAAATAATACATGAGCGTCCTTGTGACCCCAAGGAGAGCACAGCCATCAGGTGCACAATCAGATAATAAATAAATTAATAATAAACTAATTGGCTCTGGACGTTGCACACTTGACGCTGATAGCTAATTGGTAATGCGCACCTGAATGTTTATTTGTGATAAATGCATATGCCTTCTAAAGTGCTATCTGGGCAGCAGCTATTTATAATGATGGAGTGAAAGCGAATTATAATATGCTTAGCTGGAATCCGGCAATCTGATTGGCTGGAGCCGGGGTTTATATTCGCTGACCACTGTGTCTCACGTGACTTGACTAGACGCAGCACGTAGTAAGACGCAGATACCGGCAAACCGCCATTTTGAAATGAGACAGTTTTTGGTCTCCCGGAAGTTGTTAATTGCGCATGCTCGCACATAGTGCATCATTTTTTGTCGCGTGCTCTTTAGTCAAATCTGGTTGCTGCCAATATTTCAGAACTCGTAAGAATGGTAATTAAATCCTTGGTTAAATTCTAGCCACGTTCGCATCTTGAAACTGTGATAATTTTAGCGTTACTTCCAAATAAAATTGAACAGCCAATGACAGCGCCCCATGATTCAGCCAATCAGATTTCGTAATTCGATACATGGCGGTTTCCCGTTACCTGCCTCTTTGTGCTTGTCACTGAGGCGGGGACCAGCCAAGGGTTTATATTCTCAACAAGAAGACCTGCGCGCCGCGTAACATTTTTGAGCTCGCGCAAATTTCAAACGCCAACTTGAGAGCTCAACGCGCCATAATGTCGAACAAGTCTATGGCTTCAGATTTATTTTCATTGTTAAATTTTAGTTTAGTGCAGCTTGACGAACCAACAAATGAAGAGTTTCTGTAAGCAGCGGAGGCTATGTAACAACAACATGATTTTTTAAAGTTTGTTGAGCGTTTTTTTATTTTATGAATTCAACTGTGCACGCGCGCGCGTTCTGAAACGTTCTTTTTTAGAGTTTGTATGAGGCTGGGCGCTCCTGAACTCTCGTTCCAACTTCGATCCTAAATAACGAAATTGCCCACTTGTTTTTAACTTTAGCATATTATAATGAGGTTATAAACGGTGCGCTCGGGTATTTGGTTGCGGATATAAGACCTCTGGGGAGAAAATTAGCATATTTGGGTGAAATAATCACCTCGCTTCGCTCGGTGATTATTTCCCGCCAAATATGCTAATTTTCACCCCAGAGGTCTTATATCCGCAACCAAATA
>LD347735.1:78857-89270 GCA_001465055.1 Ptychodera flava
GTATTAAATGTGTATACCTCAGAGGTTTTTATTTTTACAAGGTTCTTTGCACGGAGTTATTTATTATTTAGTTGGTTTTTTTTTCGATTCCCGGCCTCGGCAGCGGTAACATCTGGAGATAGAAAATGCAACGTACTCAGCGAGATTTACAAGAATAACCAAGCCTTGTTTATCATTTGAAAGATCACTTTCACTTGCTGCGTTGTCAACTGAAGCAATTCTATGGCTGTGATAACTCTGGTGACGGGCGCTTGCTTTTTAACAATATTTCGTATATGTGTGTGATGTGTTTATTGATGTGTTTGCTGAATTCATGCCGAATTAAGGTATTATAGCGGCTTAGTGGGAAACGAGTAAAGACCGATAAAGTAGTCTGCTACGTGTACTGTCATCGCTCAAACGCTACTGATGGATAGGCAACATAAAATAATAGACCCGTACCAATATGTTTATGTACACAGAATATGTTGTCTGAATATGTTGGACTAAAAATACAACATTGTATTGAGTTCAAACTTCTGTTCCACAGGCGTGCGGAAGGTTCGCGGAATTCAGTGAAAATACTTCTCGACAAAACACTGTATCGCTGACAGGTGCTACTTCGATCCACAGTCTGCGAAAATATTAATTTCCTACACGCACAGAAAATAGTTTTACAGTGAATAATTAATGTTCTCAACACGTCCAATGCGAAAATATATCACCCTCCAGCACGACGCAAAACATAGCTTCAAAAAGAAGAATTCTGTATCTTTTTGATGGGAGCAAATACTTTGTCAGGGTTTTGCATTTTTAAAATTACATATAAAAAAAACTCTATGCATCGCTGCCTGCAGAAGTGATGATGCATAATTAATGCAATTTTGCCGGTATGAAAGTTTAGATGAAGCCGAAAGTGCAAGCGTGGAGTATAAAATGATAGGCATCGATAAATTCCTGGTGCAGCTTCAACGACACCGATATTTCAGTTCGGTTTGTACAGGTGATTCGGTGTAGAGCTATTTGCTGTAGCACCATATGCGTCAATAAAATGACACCGAGACTGTAACTTTTCATGATTTTCCCCCGCTATTTTTATTTTGTTTGTTTTTTATACTCCCTAAAGCATGTTGAGATACACGGTATTCAGTCTATGAACTCAGCATTGTGAAAACCGTATTGTCATTGTTGACAAGTGAATTCTGGTCCGGAGTAGAATTCAAATGTAAACAATAACGGTGCATTCAACACGCATTCGACAAGCTAAATAGTAGGTGTTTCAACAAGCTTTAAGGGGTATTCAAAACAAAAATAGCGGAATATCGTCAAAATGCACAGCTGTTGGCTTACTGAATATAAGTGAAGACGTCGACGAGACTTTACTTTTCACAAATTGACGTGTTCGATCATGTTAAACATGGCACGCTCTTTCAACTCATCTGCCATCAACGATTTATTGGACAAACCGTGATCCCTGTGCAGGAACCGCGATCAAACCTTACCCTTTCCTCGTTTCATTGTCAACATCAGTTCTGACACCACAGCACCGTACGGGGAACTCTTCGTAAGCTCGCTCAGACGAACCTTGTTGGCGTTGCATATCGTCACCGAGGGAAACTGCAGGGACCCGTTGGTCTCCTTGAAGATACGCGTCCGAACAGGGTACTCGAAGTAGGTCCTCAGTAACTCACTCATGTGCGTGACGTAGCCACTCAGTACTATGATGATCACCAGGGTCCACAGGCTACGTCTGTGGACCGTTTTGGAGGCGGCAAGCCGGGGAATACCGTGGCACGACGTGCTGAGAGCGAAAGCTCGGGTGATGCCCCCGATGCTGCGTCTCTTGGTCTCTTTGAACGGCTTTCGGATCTTGCGCTCCACTCTTCTCGGCTGTTGGTTCAAGGGTAGTCGTGCTTCTTCTAGTTCTGCCTGGTCAGTCATCTTCGATCGTCGAGGATGATGGCGAAGACATTATTCTGTGAACTCAAACCTGGGGACAGCTGTGACGAAGTTACTGGAGTTGGACGGGTGTGCCGCCGCCGACGGACTGTGTGCGATTCATGCACTCATCAGACTTTTGGTTCAGATTCTCTTCTCGACCTGGAAAAGGGACGAGACTTCAGAAAAAACATCATCTATTGCCGGATGTCGTCACCGACCAGCAAAGTGATAAACGGGGGCAAAGTGATGCGCAGTTTTGAAAGACAATCCGTTCGGATGGAGGGTCTTTAGAGAGTAAATGGCGCGGATATAAATAGACGGTATATCATCGTTCTACGGGTTGGTTATAAAGGTCGCACAATTGACACTATTCACTGACGGATGCTGCAGCATGTAGAAATGATGAACAGAAGAGTTATATTAAAATGCCTCTTGTCTCCTTTCACAAATAATGAAAACAGCAAATTATATCAGTTGGAAAAGGAGAAAGACACACAGATCTAAAATAAGTGTGATAATGAACGAGCCATCGTCACAGAAGCATTTCGTGAAACGTTGAATCAGTCCTCTATTGGTCATGCGTGCATCAGCAGATATCGCTGATGGCATAATGATAATACATTTTAAGATGATGTATATGCATGAGGCGGTACATGAGTTGGGTCGATGCCTTAGAGTGTCGCACACCATTGGAATATTTAATAAGAAAATATAGGGTTTGATCTTTCTAGGCACTTAAAAAGACAGAATTTCAGAAATTTATGGCACAGTGATGCTGAGAAAACTCAAAGCCTTGTCGCACAACGGTAATTTCGTAACCTCGAAGAGATTGTTTTGGAAGAATAAAAGGAGGGTGGATACTCGAGAAATCGGACCAATTCTGTCCTTGCGGTGACCATGACCTTTCAAGCACAGCTCGAGGTCAAAGCAAGGTAACAGTTTTTCCCCAAAAGATTTCAATAACAGATAACGTCAAGGGTGATACGATATCCAATTGCGCCGTTAATATGATCGCCTCTGCCGTCACACTTGTGTTTAACATCATTCCGGAAGCAAAGGTTTATCATATGGGGGAAAAATCCAAACCAGAAAAAAATAGTCCCGTGTTCCATTCTGTCCTCTGTTTTCAATTTTATTTGACATGTTTAAAGTTTTCGCTAATTAAAAAATATAATGATAGTTTCTGATGGTTTCATGATCTCTGCGATTCATAAAGGGGCAGAGTTTTTTATCAGGTTTATCTCTGAGCATATTGACTTATTACTCTGTGCAACTTTCAAAGGAGAACAAAGCACTGGAATCACATAAACAGTCAATGTCAACAACCACTAATGCTAGAACCAGGGATTAAGGACTGCCCCTTTAAACGAGAACGCTTTTTTTGAATCTGCAGATATCTACGAGAATGCCACGATCGATGGTTTGACATTTTTGCATTTAAAGACATTCGATAATAGAGCGGTTTATTTGTGATCAAAGGTGACAAACATTGCCACAAAGCCGTTCCGTTAACATATCGCCACGAATCTGTTAGTATACCGGGCCGAACTCGGGTTGATGAGGTCACGGGCCATTAAGCTGACTGTTCAAGTTGAGTCAATATCACGATCATTAAACGAATTAGGCAAACAGTTGGTCATTGGTACGAAATGTAAAACATCAGGCTTGATAGAATATCAAAATTACAGTGCTACTCACAGCTAACTGGACTTGACGGAGAAACTATAGTCGCTGCGCATGGCCCGGTTTCAGACCAATTTCAGCTTTTCGTAACAAATTTTTGGACATGATAGTTTTCGATAAATGAAAATCTAAAATCGGTAGTATACGTGCTCAGCTTTTGCGATCTGTGATACGAAACGCCGACCCAAGTGAAAAACTCGACCAAACTTATCTGAAAAGCTACATTTACTTCAACGTTTTATGTATTTTCTCGTACCTTTCGTTCTGTTTTTGTTTGTTTGGGTTTTTTTGAATTCAACATGTTGTTCTGCTCACAAAATTACGTCGAATTGTTCAACCCTGTGTTCAACCATTCAACATAACCCGAGTATCTGCGTGTTGCATCAAAAGTTGCTGATGATTATTATCGAATTTCAGGCCCAACTAAAAATGGTCGGTCGGCAATAGCACTGCATATTATACACGTTACGACTTACCAGCCATGGTAATACTTAATACTTCCTACATATTTAGGACAAGAAGAAAATGCACCCACTTCTCACAGCGAAGACAATGAAAATATCATCAAAAGTCGCACCTCTTGTCCTGTAGTAAAATACTCACAATATCCCGCTTGATAATCACGATGAACGGTGAAAATAAAGGAAATTCCCGATCGATGCCTGGCTCAGTTGGATGACAAAATGCCGATGATGACGTCACAAAACAAGATGCGCGTGCTTCAATTACTAATCCAGGTGCTTGGCATATTTGAACAGCAGGAGTCCCTCAACATAACTCTTCATGGGTTGACAGTGCACATCCTGAAAGGTGTCTATGTATACGCAAGACACCTCAACTCGAACGGTTGTGTACACAATCTACGATTTTGACTATCTCGACACCAAACACCAACCTGTAGCTACTGTCCGGGACGTCTCTTTACCTTCACGGTCTGTATGTAGACTCTAAGGCTAATATGTTTAAATTGATTTCCCTGCGGGCTTCTAAAAACATTACTTTGCAAGTCATGGACCCGTCCAATACCCTGCTAGCGTGGTATTTCGAACACTCGAACAAGACATATCGACGGGGTCGTCAAGTCACTTGCATATCGTGAATGATAATTAGTCGGTTGTACGGGATGGCGGGCGTTGGACAGGTATGATAACAGCGTATTCTCTTTAGCTGTCGGCGACAATGGCAAGGTGGACTCAGTGCCTCAGGCGATGCAGCTCCGACGTCGCTCTACAGTTTGTTTATCAGTGAAGCGCATCATGGAATTGATCACTAACAACGTAAAGTATGCGGAAAATTAAAATATGATAACAGCCTTGAAATGAGGTTTGCGAGGGACTTATTATTTTGCATGTTTGGCCCCAAACGCGTAAGAAATATGGATTTGCAAAACTGACGCAATTTCAGTGGATTGGTTGTTCACGCCAATCAGATAAGAGGTAAGGTATCTCGTGAAACGAATGCTTGGCTTTTTCTTCGGACAAGTAATAACTCCAGGGGGACTCGAAGAAAATGGCTCCCTGATCGAGTTCATGGCTCCAACGATTATATCTCTCATCGCGAATCGGCTGTTGGAAAATGTTAGATTGCTAATCGTAATTTAGCTTGAACAGGCGCCTTTATTTGATCTCCTTGCGGGGATTAATTGACGTGTTTACTATTCAAATTTCTCGGTTATCAACATTAATGAATTAAGCGAGATTCCCCGGGGACTAGTGAAAATGCGTTATTCCACGCGTTCTTCTGCATGCATTTAACTGAAACGGAGCGCATTCTATGAAACGACCGTAATAAATTGAAAGTACAACACAAATGGAAGAAAAGTACGTCTGTGAAACAACGTGAAAAGCGAGCGATCGCCATTTGTCAAGAGCTAAACAGGAAAGCTCAATACCAGTAATGAACCCATCAACGTTTTACTGACGGTTTGTTAGTTCTCTTTCCAACACTCGACTAGCAGATTACTCAGGCGCCTTGACAGGAGTAGCTCGTTCCAACAAAGACGGCATCAATTCGACCACAGACAAACATAGACATTCTATACTATATTTGTCTGTTATTCGATGTAAAACCCATGCTTTCTGTGGGACCGGTGTACAACCACACAACAGGTATGACACATGTTTCACCGTACGTGACATAAAACACGTGAGGACGATGGAACGAGTTAAAAGCCAGAAAAGCGGGGTTAGTCTGTTCGAAAGGAAGCTAGAGGATGCTGGGGTTTTTTTGGCATAATTGTTGTCGTTTTGTTATAGTTCGTGACATCGTGCATATTGTTCTTCATAAACTTGAAAGGTGCTGAAATAAAATGTGACATCCCAATGTACAGGCACGGTCACGTTAAATCTCGCGTGAGTATAAAATCTCGCGTGAGTATAGAGTAGGTAAAAGGAGGCGATTACATGTACAACCACAGTCCCTCTATGTGGACTGTGGTACAACCAATGGCTATACCCTCTATAGCTAGCGTACTGAATAGCAACTCCCGCATGGGTGTCCATACCATGGACATCAAATTATCGTTCGGGATTTTTTACAGTTCACAGCGTCTTGAAGTTGTGCTTCACGATCACACAGGAAATTATAATTACTCAAACGCGTCTCTCCTTCCCATTACTGTGTATATCGTCTAGATGTTTAGTCTGAGAATGCAATAAAGTTTAGATTGTACAGTCATGCCGCATACAGTTGTCAATATTTATTCAACTTATTTTGGGAAACGGGTATGCTGAACTGTTCATATGGGGGCGAGTGTGTAAAACTATTTACATAAGAATACGGTTCTCCCATCGTGCAATAACATCGCGGCATCCTATATAGAAACATAGTGTAAATAAACAGGGTACTATATACGTGAGCAATATCATGTTCAGAGCAAACTTTTCCCATCGTGCTTGATTCTTTTAAATCCTTCGTGGGAGGTCATATTCAATATCAACGAATGATAGGCTTCCTCCAATTCAGTGTACCGCCCATTTCAACAAGGAATCTATGTTCGCCGTTGAGGCAAATTTCCATCCCCTCGGAAACCCGAGGCCTGTCAATGTGAAAGGTTTATGTTGATTTGCAGGCAAAAAAAGTGATAAACCTCTCGTATTGCGGCAAGACATAAGGGCATGTACACGTATGACCCCGAAGCGAAAGGGCCTACCAAAGATTTACATAAAAAAACAACAGGCAATGATTTCGTATGCCCGCAGATGGATTTTCACTGTAACAGGTGTTTGATGTATTCTTTTGGAGTCAACGCGTTATTTATTAGGTAATGCGTGCAGTTTGAGAAAACAATTAAATGATCAAGTTGATGACGTCATTTCCTACATACAGTGCACCATAAAAATAAAAAAATGCATCATTTCAAAGCTTGAATTGTTGAAGCTAACCAGTCGGGCGGTACGTTGGCGCCATATTGCGACTGAACTGTAATTGAGCATGTGCGTCCGTCATCCGCGGCATTGTGCAATCTTAGTTTATTTTCGCTCGTTTTCCTCCTATTCTTTATCATGGGATTATTAATTTGTTTGGGGAGATTCACAAGCCCTATCTGATATCTCGATGTCACTCTGTTCATTGGCATATGGAACATCTTGAGACAGAAGAACTCAAGTTAAATATATAGCCGAATCGGTTCGAGAAATTTACTAATCTGAATAAAAATAAAAACTGTGTAATATATATATTACAAAATAGCAGTAACATTTCGTTGTCTGTTCTTGTTTTTTCAATTAAAAGCTTGCTTATAAAAAAGAAAAAATAGTTACTTTGTCTATTATTTCGCTGTGAATGTGTAGGTGAGCTCATTATATTTAAAAAATAACCAAAATTAGTCAACATCTGTTATCTAAAAATAAAATTCACCACACTGCTGGAGGCCGCCATGCTTCTTTAATTTCGTTCGTACTGTATGGGGACAATATGCAAATATGAATTAGGGTTATATGTACACAAAAATTACCCAAGATTTACGGTTGTTTGCGATTCGAAATGGCCGCCATGTCTGTGTTAACTCTATGGAAAAAATTGATTTTCAAAAAACTTAGACGGTAAAATTTTTTTTCACTCCAGGGCTTTAAAATGAGCTCCCACAAGTCGACCCGAAAATACGGGAAAATTTGATGGTCGAAAATCTGTCCTCGAGGCCAATTTTACCTTAATCCTTTGCTGCCAAGTTCATATTTCACCATCAGGTCAAGTTGGTTAAAACTAGTCGAGCAAAACATGTCCCATATGGTGCATTTTAACAATGACTTGAAGATTTGAAGGCCGCTCAAGACAGAGATGCTGATTTTTACAGAATAAAGCTGCTATAAAGTGGGTGAAAATACATATAGTTTTGGCTCAATATCGCTTTTTACTGACTTGGTAGATGGGGAAGTGATACTGTCTTGCAGGTAAAGGGTTTATGGTATACAACTGGTGAAAAATCAGGTCACAACTACGCGTACTCTGGCATTTTATCAATACATATTAATAAAAATTATAGGAAGAAAAAGAATAATTCCAGTATACACGTATATAATATCTAAATATAAGCTTAATAATAAAGGGGTATAATATATAATGATATAATCTTGCACAGTTATATGTCCGGTGTGGAAAATTTTACAAGGGGAAGCCTGGGCACCACAGAGTGCATATTTAGACCTATACAAGATTTGTTAACAGTAGTTTATGGAATATGGACACTAAAAGGTGTATCTCGACCTTTTATAGACCACAGATCAAACTTGGGTTAATATGCTCTCTACCTGTAAGTTATTCATATGTTCCATCTATACTTATTTTGTACAAGTACAATTACTAACATGTGCAAAGTTACGTTTTATCATGTTGACGCGAATGGAAGCAATTGTTTCCAGATCGAAGTTTCGAGAAAACTAGGTATGGTCAAGTCGGGAAGTCTACGATTTTGTCACATTTTGGTGCCCTGACCGTGGAAAATGGACTTATCGGGGTAATTTCCCCATCATTGTGCAAAAGTGCATAAATGTCTTTCCAATTCTAAATTTAGGTTGGTGGATTCATTCCTTGTGACGCACACTCTGTTTTTCCCTTCTGTCTACCTTGGCCTTAGACCGAGTTGCCGGTAGTCCACAAAAACAGTGGTAAATCATAATGGGAATAAATAATTGCATTCGACATATTGACCTCTACCGACGTGAACGGATTAAAAGATAGACCGGTGTCCTACTAAAATAATCATGGACGTCGCACTCTTGAAGAACGGGATTCTGGGGCCACAACGTAACAAACTGTTCATGGACAATGTAATCTGCTTTTCTACCCTTTACTGACATTCCTATAATCGTGTGTTTATAAAAGAGGGTGACCAAATATATACTGATGTTTATGTGAAATACCTGTGTTGTTGATTTTTGACACATGGCGTTCATTGCAAACGAATCACGGTGTAAACGCGAAAATAACAAATACGCTCAGCTGATATGCTTGGTGTATGTGACAATAATGATCGCAGTTGATGGTCATACAAGGACGCACGTGAAAGGTCTCTATCGAAGATGATAGTGCAAGCATATTACCAGCTAAATATCAAACGTCTCGATAATTCAGTTGGTAACGTTCAGTTCTCTGAAAGCTTTCAAACACAAACGTTACCTGTATAAGGATGCACGATGCACAAAGGTCGCGTTCACAGCTACAGAGAAAAAAAACGGTGACCCGTTTGCAATGAACGCTATGTGTTGCTAGAGTCAACAACAGCGGTATTTCACACAAATATCAGTACTCAGTATGTAGGAATTAGTATGGATCTCGGAATGTTAGGGGAACCACATATTTATGAATCTACTGTTTTCGAAGAAGACACAATATTGTTATTTTGGAAGCTGGCGTAGACATTGAGTTGTGCACAGCGCATTGGATATTAGTACATCGAATTCCTGTTAAATGTAGCACAAGTACAAAAATAGCCGTGCCTGAAGCAACAGCGCATTATCGAAAGCTAGTGTGGGTTGAGCTAACCATTATTTGCCAAAACGGTTTTTTCCCCATGCCCATAAATAATTCTTACCATTTTGGTAATTACTCACCGAAGACGACAAGATAAGAACACTATACGGACGGGCAACACTTACATTAAGGAAGACATCGTCCCTCCGGGGAGACATATCGATCCGTGGAAGTCCCTATCAGCGTTTGCGCTGCTTACGGATCGGTACGACACAGGCCCACACGCTAGTGCTATTTTTGCCTCGGAGGCGCCCGTTATACGTTATCCTCTCCGCACTACTGGTATCTACATATAGTTGGCATGCCCGCGCAGCTCCCTACGGACAACGTGTATGACGTATTTGCCGCTGTGAGGATATTGAGTAGGACTGCACGGCGGATTGTACATATTAAGTAATTTCATTAATGGTTGTCTTTCATTCAATACTCTGATGTTAAAATGTTGTGGCGAGTGCTTCATTGTCTGTTAGATATTATTTGTCAAAAATTTCAGCTACTTCGCTTTACATTTAACGAGATATATGCTAGTTTTACAGCGAAGTCCCATTGTGATTGTCTATGGGGAGATGACCCACTGACATTTTGCCTCTGCTCATTTGGCACGAGTGGGTCTTTTACGTACAGGGGAATGGCGTATAAAAATTATAGTTGTAATTGTAACGCCCTCAGAATTTATTGCTCTGAGCCCCCAAGGCATCGCGAGCCCCAATTTCTAACAGAAGTTGAAAAGCTTGGCACTTACTGATGCAGTCGACTGATTCCGTGAATAATGCGATCAAGTTGTCAGCTGCTCACCTCAGATGAGGCATGAAGAAACACATGAAATGACTATCCAAATTG
>LD347735.1:91100-105467 GCA_001465055.1 Ptychodera flava
ATATATATATATATATATATATATATATATATATATATATATATATATATATATATATATATATATATATATATATATATATATATATATGTACTGAGAATCTAGGAACTTGTAGTTGTCACTCTACAGGCTGTTTCATGCGCTATGATTGCTTAGCGCATGAAACAGCCTGTAGAGTGACAACTACAAGTTCCTAGATTCTCAGTATTACCGCCCTGCAGAAATGCATTGAGCGCTATACTTTGCCTGTATTGACAAGCAAACCATTTTCGTATGTATATATATATATATATATATATATATATATATATATATATATATATATATATATATATATATATATATATATATATTAACCATAAATAACTTCAAGTAAAAGGTAATAATATCTGTTATGTAAGTTTCATGCATCCTGCAATCTTCAGATAGAAGTGAAAGGATTCTCAGCTCTACACTCTCATTTATATATTTGAGACGTACCATTCTATTTGTAGGTGGTGTTAAAATTTGATAAATAACATTTGTTTTGTTGGCAACAGTTTGAAACAAGCTCATCCCAAAAATAGTTTTTACTACAGTAACATATACTCTTCTTTGAAGTGAAATATTACATTTCAGAAAATAGTAGCAAGTTTTTGAGTTAAATTAATTTTTGTCATACCAAAATTGAGGTTTTTACCCCAAATATACACTCCTTCATCCTTCGAGTAATCTATTGCTACCATAGTAAACTTAAGATCCTCTGCTTTTTTAAAATATATTACGAAGGGTTTTCCTTGTCATCTTAAATGAGAAAAAAAATCTTTGAAAAAAAACTGTGTTGGCAACATGCAGCTCCACCTTAACATAATCACCTGGAAATGCTGTGAGAATTTTCGGACATTGAAAACAAAATATAAATGACAGCATTTCAGCTTCATTCTCAAAATATTAAAGATGCATACCTGTTGAAATTGAATGCCCACTCGATCTTTACTAAATCATACTGCCATGCATACTGGTCAGGGTACTCGTGAACTCTAAAACATTCCATCACGCAGATAATATGTATACGTCACGCGCCAGCTGAATTTTGTTGTTTTACAAAACTGGATGAGGAAATAATGTAATTTGACGTCTTACAAATGACACTCGTGGATAAATACTGAAAAATATCTGATGATTCTTTTCTCTACGTGTTTAATGAATGATCCTAGCAAACGTATCAAAACTTTATTCGCGCTATCCTAACCGCTACGGAGGTTACAGTTGCGGCGTCAAAGTTTTTACTGTTTCAATTTTCCTACGATTTCTATATCATGGGCGCGGATGAATTTTTGAGAGTTTTGCAGAGACTACTTCTTAAACTTGACAGCAGAATATTTGCACCATCAAAGAGCTCGCAGTGTCAGGAAGAGATGAGCTCCTGTTATCAGTACTGAGACTACGGTCGACGTGACTAGACATGACTGACAGATTTCCGGTGTATATGTTGTAGCAAAGGACCTTAGAACATTAATAGAAAATGGATGGCATCGCCGGCGGAGTCGCTTTTTGCAAAACTTTAAGCAAGATACTTAGCAAATCGTACAAATCGGAATTCAAAATCATTATTTCAGTACAAGAAGTCTAGAATGACTCAACAATCATTCTAGAGTCATACAATAATGGCTTGTATAGCCTCTAGAAAAACCGTGTAAAGTGTTTCTAGTTCGCGACGGTGAGTCTCTTATCAGAAAGAGCAGCCTTGAAGAGTCCTATCATTTTTATCCCGCTCTAAAGTTTACTATTTACGTCCGACATACTCGATCAACACTTACCTTTCCGATCTGTACGGTCTTTCGATATATATATATATATATATATATATATATATATATATATATATATATATATATATATATATATATATATCATACACACACTAAAGTATAAATATGTGCTCGTGGGAAATTGCAGTGCTTGATGCCAATAGCAGTTCAGTTCTTTCTGTCTGAGGATTGCAAGATACATGAAACTTAAGAAACATGTAGAGATAGTAGGTAGATAGGTAGGTAGGTAGGTAGGTAGGTAGGTAGGTGGGTAGGTCGGTCGGTCGGTAGGTGGCTGGATGGATGGATGGATGGATGGAGAGACAGTCATATTTGAACAAGGCAAGCGTAGTCGTAGATAGTTTAAGCGTCCGCAATTAATTACCCCAACACAAACACAAACAAGTTGATTCTCTATTCTTTACGACAAATAAGTCCAAATGATCAGATCAATCGCACACATCTTCAATTGGCCTTAATACTTATCCTACGGCAATATAGTTGATGGAAATATATCTAATTGATGGAGCTAATCAAGTCTGGATTGCATGGTGATTTTACATTCAAGGAAAAAAGTCTCTGTCACTCAATCCGTTTCTCCTCTACAAAGCCTCCTCCAACTTTCTCTGTCCCTACCAGTCTCTGAGCCTGTCTGTCAGTTTATCTGCCGGTCTGTCTGTGTCTCTGTTTTTCATTAGCTATACATCTCTCTCCATCTCTGTCACTGTCTTTCTCTCAGCCTCTGTCTATCACTCTCTATCTACCTATCGCATTTCTTGCCCCTGTCTGTCTGTCCCTGTCTCCGCCCCCCTCTCTCTCTCTCTCTCTCTCTCTCTCTCTCTCTCTCTCCATCATGGTTTACTTGTGTCGATCTAATAATTTGGCTGTATTTTAATTGTTCCGGAATTTGCATTTTAATTAGTTCTGTTTCTATGAAGTGTTATTTACCTGATTAATACGAGTGTCATGTAGAGAGTACTTTCTTTTCTTCGAGTTCGTGTCCAGACATGATGGCTTAGAAATGAGCTTTGCGCCATTGATGATTTATACAGACCCATTCATGACCAAATTAGTTCGAATATTTCTTTGAGGAATGCAACACTGCAGTTAGAAGACATCAAACGAGTAAGTTTGCGAGTCCGAAAGGCCGAAACCGAAGGCTACTGGAAATTAATTCGACAATAATAACCAATCCCGCACAATGTCACCGATTGCATTGAGCAAACCGTCGATGGCCTTATTTACGTGACTCGAAGGATAAAAAAAAACATCCGTCCGAGAGAAAAGAAGAAGGACACCAACTAAACACTATTCGTAATACAGTCAACGCAAAATTAATGTCTTTATGAAAGTCTGGGCCCTTGAACAAAAAATAATTGTCGAAAAAGGAAAATCGAGATCTCTGCTTGCATTTGATACTTGGATTAACGACAATAGTTGTAATAAATGACGTTCAATTCAGAGCACGCTATTTTCGAAGCATATCTGTATTCTGTCGAACTGTTTATGTTTCCACTCTCTTGAACTTTCTGAGTTAGACATCACATCAAATATGGAAGATTGATAACGTCAGGCGTTGTGAACTTGAAATTGGAATTGACAGGCGAATTCAGATCTGAAGGAATTTAAGTCGATGTCTTTCGACAATTTTATGAGATTTTTCGTTCGGCGACAAGGAATTTTCTCCAACTTTTGTTTTAAAAGTTGTGTGTTCTGTCGAAGGTGACACAGGTCAGGTCTGTCGTCCCAAACCCTGTCTGCACATATTGGGGATATGACGCACTATCGAGGCCAGGAATAACGTCATCGAGGTGAGTGCACGTGACACCTAGACGCATAATGAGAGTGAGGACGGGTGATTATTTAGCGTTGTTGTAGCAACTCAGCCCCGATGGAACTTTGGAATATTACTTAATTGAAAACAAGTACTGAGTTTCCTTTAATAAGTATAATTACTTAAATGTTTCTAGAAACTTCTATAGTCAGATTTTAAACCTATACTGAATTTGCCATTCGAGCATAACCCTTTTTTATCAGTTCCCGTAATGGGGTCATTTTTATTAGCTGGTTAGCCGTTAATATTTTTAGATTCTTGCGTCATATTCTGGGCTAACCTTGCGATCTGATCAAATCTGATGACCCTATTAGGATGGGAGATATATTGCTGCATGTTGGCTCGTGATTCCCGGCGGTGTTCACAAAACGATATATATGATCCTAGAATATCGTTATAGTCTTAAGAGTTCGTATGCTTCCACGTCCGTGTATATGACACGCCATCTATTTAAAATGTCATCTCATTCCAGATGAGTTTCCACATTAGAATGACAATACATGTATAGGCCTACTGTTTTCCATGACTTGACCTATGACACCATTGGTCGGTTAGTTCGGATGAAACGTGGAAAAGAAAGAGTATGATTGAAAAAAGCCCTATTATATGCGTGAAACAACAGCCTATAAGCGATGACGGATAGCCAGAGTTTAACCGGTACCGCCTTTACCGGATCGGTGGGTTTTTAGTTTTTAAGGGTATCTGTATTCACGACAGTAGATACAATGATTCCTTGAGAAACAGTTTGATTAACATCGTAGATGAGAGTGCATGGCGGTTGGGAATTTGTGTATTTCCTATAAACAAACACTCTGATAGGCTTGTTCAAATGTTACAGTTCTACATAAGTGATGAAATCGACGATACCGACAATCATATGATGCTCAATTTTCTGAATAAATTTGTTCATCTGTACAAATAGTATTGATGACAATTGGTTAAGTACGCAAATCGCAAATCCCATGATTGCCATCAGAACACCGATGAAATCGACGTTGATCAATCTTTTTAGGACTTGCAGTGTGTTATAAAAAGTGTGTATAAGGCAACACTTGGGCTGATGGGGTGGAAAGTATAGTATTACTCTATTAGTTTTTTATGGTGTATCATTATCGACATGATGGTCATCTAAAATATAATTACAAAGAAGCAGACTTTTATGAGTCAGACACAGTTTGACTAAAAACTTTGACCAACGTTAATGTGAATCTTATTTCTGTCCTATTCAGTGCTTTCATACACTACTAGGATGAAATGGTCGCACATGGTGTGGGGTGAATATTTGGGGACAATTTAAGCGTCACAGCCAGGAAATACGCTACAAGAATCTCAGCCGAAATACTTGTCTGATCGAGTTTGAGGAACATAAAACAAACGATCGACAAAAAGAACACGAATAAGATACTATAAAATTATAGTACGAAACTTTAACTGGACAATAGCTGTAACGTTTAACAAGAGTTGGATTATTCCTTCATAAAGAGTTTCACTTATATTCTCTTCTTATCTCTTTCAAGCACGTTGAAATACAAAATTATTAACCTAGCTAAACACACGACATTTTGCGCAATATACAGTATTAGTAGTTGACAAATGAATTCTAGTCTACACCAGGATTCAGATTCATACTCAGTTGTCAACAGTAACATCGACAATTACACAATTATAGTTTATAACTGTACTGCAAGCTGAACACTGGGCATTTCCTGTTAGATTTGGCAGTACAAGAAGAAATTGTAATTTACAGACGTCGCCGGAACAACAACACACGGAAGATACATGTCACAATACAGCTAATATAGTTTTTCAATATTCAATATTTTATGGAAGTGGGCAAACCTAGCTAGAATTTTCAAACATTGATTGAACAAACCTTTATAACAATGACATGACAAACGTCTACTGGAATGAACAAATTTTGGCTTTATTCTTAGAAAAGGCACCTACAATGTAGCAGAACTCGTAAACAATGTCCTTAAACCCAAGCATGAATGCTGTACATAACTCGAATATGTTATTGAACATTTTATGCGCATTCAGTTTACACGGGTATACACTTCTGTACTTCAGCGCGCCGAGAATGGGGCCACTTTTTATTAACTGGTTAGCCGTTGATATTTTTAGCTTCTTACCTGTTATTCTGGGATAACCTTGCGATCAGATCAAATCTGATGACCCTACCGGGAGGGGAGTTATATTACAGCTGCATGCTGACTCCTGATTCACAGCAGCGTTCACAGAAGTATGAATATGATCATAGAATATCATTGTAGAGTTCGCGCACTTTTAGATTCGAGTCGATATACGTATACGAAATGCCATCGAATTATAACGGCGCTTTATTTCACATGATTTCCCTGCATTAAAGTGGCAATATTTCTACAGTGTTTTCAATGACTTGCCCTATGACGCCATTGGCCGGTTAGTTCGGGTAGAATGTGGAAAAAACAGTATTAGTGAAAAAAGCCCTAACATATGTGAAACAACAGCCTACAAGCCACCACGGATAGCCAAAGATTAACCGCCTTCAAGTTGCCGGGCCGGTAAACGTTTGCGTTTTAAGGGTCTCTGTTACTCAATGAACTGGCAATAATATCCTAAGAAGCAGTTTGATTAACATCCTAGACGAGCGTGCATGACTGTTGGGAATTTGTCTATTTCCTATATAAACAAGCACTTTGATAGGCTTGTTCAAATGTTATAGTTCTATAAGTGATGAAATGGATGAAACTGACAGCAACTTAATGTTCAAATTTCTAAATGTATTGAAATTTATTCATCTCTACAAATAGTATTGATGGGAACTGTTTAAGTACGCAAATCCGATGATTGCCATGGAAACGCTAACCAGAACACCGAAGAAATCGACGTTGTTCAACTGCTTTAGAATTTATGTGCCACAAAAGTCTGTACAAGGTAAGACTTAGACTAGAAGGTGGAAAGTATACTCTGGTTAGTTTTTCAAGATGTATCATTATCGACAAGATGGTCATCTAAAATATAATTACATAGAAGCAGACTTTTGTGAGCCAGACACGGTTTGACTAAGTACGTTGACCAACGTTAATGTTAATCTCATTTCTGTCCTTTTCTATTCTTTTATACACTACTAGGATGAAATGGTTGCAAATGGTGTGGGGTGAATATTGGGGGGACAATTTAGGGTCACACCCTGGAAATACGAACTACAAGAATCTGAGCCGAAATACTTGTCCGGCCGTGTCCGTCGGTTTCAACGTTTTAGGAACACAAAACAAGCGATCGACAAAAAAGAACACGCGTAAGATACAATAAGATTCGAGTGAAAAACTTTAACATTTTATAAAACTTGGATTATTCCTTCTTAAATAGTTGCAGTTCCATGTACATTCTCTTCTTATCTCTTTCAAGCATGTTGAAATACAAATACAGCATTAACCTGGCTCAATACATGACATTTTGTGCAATATACAGTATTATAGGTGACAAATGAATTCTAGTCTAGACGTGGATTCAGATTCAGACTCAGTTATCAACAGTAACATCGATAATTACACAATAAAAGTTTATATCTGCACTGCAAGCTGAACACTGGGCATTTCCTCTCGGATTTGGCAGTACAAGAATTCAGGAACTGTACTTTGCAGACTTCGACGGAACAAAAACACAGGGAAGATACATGTAACACAACAACTAATATAGTTTTTAAATATATACATGTAGATTTCCTAGAAGTGGGCAAACCTAGCTAGAATTTTCACACATCGATTGAATAAATCTTTATAACAATGACATGAAAACCTCCTACTGCAATGAGCAAATTTTGGCTTTATTCTTAGAAAAGGCACCTACAATATCGCAGAACTCATAAACAATGTCCTTAAACCCAAGCATGAATGCTGTATATAAGTCGAATATGTTATTGAACATTTTATACGCGATTAATTTACACGGGTATACACTTCTGTACTTCAGCGCGCCGAGAATGGGGCCACTTTTTTATTAACTGGTTAGCCGTTGATATTTTTAGCTTCTTACCTGTTATTCTGGGATAACCTTGCGATCAGATCAAATCTGATGACCCTACCGGGAGGGGAGTTATATTACAGCTGCATGCTGACTCGTGATTCACAGCAGCGTTCACAGAAGTATGAATATGATCCCGGAATATCATTGTAGAGTTCGTGCACTTTTAGATTCGAATCGGTACGTATAGTGAAACGCCATCGAATTATAATGACGCTTTATTTCACACGAGTTTCCAGCATTAAAGTGACAATACTTGCTCATTTTTCCATGACTTGACCTATGACACCATTGGTCGGTTGGTTTAGGTGAAATGTAGATAAAAAAGGTGTAAAAACACGAATTGCGTGACACACAAAGCCTATAAGCCATGGATACCCGGAGTTGTACTGCCTTTAACGGATTGGGAGGCTTTTTGCGTTTTAAGGGGACCTATCTCTATACCAAGGTCCTAATTGGAGTTGATACACTGATTTCTTTAGAAGCAGAGGAATTAACGTCGTAGACGACAGCTCATGACGTTTGGGAATTTGAGTATTCCCTATGTATACCCTATGTATACGCACTCTGATAGGCTTGTTCAAATGTTATAGTTCTGTAAGTGACGAAAGCGATGACACTGACAATTTTTGGTATCTTTAGAGCTCAGTTTTCAAAATAAATTTATTCATCTATACGGATAGTATTAATGAGTATGGTTCGAGTACACAAACCAAATAAAAACGATTCTCTTTCAAATTGAAAGGAGAATATTCATTGTCCACTGCATATTAATGGCATTTGGAGAACATGTTTGAGAGGTTTCAGTTCATGCGGTCCTAGGGATTGGTTTGATTTATGAGCCAAACTGTGTTTCAACCTACTTGAAAGTGGACAAATGAAATACACTGGGGACAGCGTCATCGTTTCTCTGCTGTACAATGTAAAAGTATACATCATAATCAGCGTGGTGGAAGAGTTGAGGGCAAATGTCGTAATTCGTCTCAGTGACATTAAAGAAATAAGATAAACTTTCGGCAAGTATAAAACATCAGCCTGTGTGGTATTATAAATAATAGATCAACGCGAAACTCAGAACATTTAAGAGAAGCAACGAGGGAATTCCAGTAAACGAATAACCTCTTACAGTAAGTTGTTTATCGGCCATTTTTAAAAACGCGACGGGTCATGTGACTTACTTTGGCGTGGAAATCGATCACGGATATTTACATACTAAAATGCGCGGTTCGCAGAAGATTCGTCTACAATAACTGATCAAAGATTTACGACAATGCCCTAGCTTCCCTGTGACCTTCGTAAGTTCAAAGGAATCCAGAGTTCATATAGGGACAGCTAAAGACTTTGTAATCAAATCAAACTATATAGCTTTTCAATAACATTCACATAAATTCACATAAATTCAGACCGACGGTTTATGTTCAACGCCGTCGCAGTCGCTCCTTAGTGAACGCGGCTTTTTTGTAAACCACCAGCTCCGCTCAACGTGTCATTTAGGAGGCAAATAGCTGTAATGTTTAATGATGATTTTTCACTATTTTTTGTTTTTAATGTCAACGACAGTTTCTTGTTCTACTCACCAAAGGATGATGAGATGCGCAGTGTTGAGATTGTCGACTCAGACTGTACATGATTTGACTGGATTGTTATTGTTGGCATGTAAATTCCAGGCCAGACTAAAATGATGAACAGTGTATTTTAAATATATAGACATTTTGTCGACAATTTAAATAGTTAATGTTTCAACATGCTTTGGGGAGACGAACAGGCCTGGAACTTGTGATGAAGTAGAACAGCAAAAATAGTGAAAAAAAATATTCATCAAAAATTACAGCTGCTGGTATTTTAAAATATGTTTTTCAAGTGGAAATGATTTATACCCACCATAGCCGTTGATGGCGCTGGTAGTTTCCTCGTGAAGGTCGGTCGAATCACATGCATCAGAAACAGAAAATTATCGCTCTTAGTCCCGCGCTTTCAGTTATGTTGACCCCTCACGGAAAGTCTTGAGGGCATGATGTTCTATTAAGTCGGCGTGAGACATAGCTTGTAACGCCGTAAAAGATTTGAACGTGGATGATTTATCGAATCAGATACACAGTGCTGAGGCGCATAATGATTAAACGCAATGTCCTCTCTAATACAACACACTTCAAGAGTAATCAAGTTGATGGAAATGGGCTGTGAGTCGCGCGAGCTAGCTAGACAGCTGTTTCCACACTGGCGGGCAGAGCGAATTCTCACGAGTCTGACTAGCGAAACTGTCTCATTTAATCCGTCCTTACATCCGTCAGGTAGATGTATCGTCCACTTTGAGAAACAAAAATGTATACTCAGCTTTTGACATACACTCATCCATGTCATACAGAGCTCGAAACCCACTGCTAAAGATGCTAGTGAATCTAAGACTTTAATTACTGAAATAAGTAAATGTTGAAGACACGGTTTCACTATACCCGAAGACAATTTTATATATACTAATATCTTGAAAAAATATTTAAAGTAACAAAGTACAATTTTATTATGAAATCGTGTGCTTTTTCACGAAATCAAGGGCGAATTTTTGTATGCCTGTTCCCATAGAGGGACACTTTTGCACGAACAAGTGAGATTTAAATGCAAAACTTTTTGCTATACAGATTTTATGAGGGAGAGCTCGCTAACGAACATGGCCCCTCGGAAACATTAATTACGTTTGGCGCCAAGCTTCGAACCAAAGGCCCCGAAAGGAAAGCCGTTCTGACCGCATCGATTGAAGTGTGACGACCGTCAGATGAGCATGTACTTGGCGTTTATCAGATTGCGTCTAAAAATATCTCATTTTGTACGTAATCACAGCTGGATCAAATCCACACGGCTCAATTATGAAAATTAAGGAACATCGAATGCAAATGCAATGTCAAATTAGCATAACGATGAATGTATATGTGTATATGTATTATGTTTACTTAATGGATAG
Source organism: Ptychodera flava (assembly GCA_001465055.1). Classification (NCBI taxonomy): domain Eukaryota; kingdom Metazoa; phylum Hemichordata; class Enteropneusta; family Ptychoderidae; genus Ptychodera; species Ptychodera flava. The sequence goes on from LD347735.1 coordinate 101,686, forward strand.
TACAGTTTACATCATAAATTAGAAATAAGCACACGAAAGGAAATAAAACGAATCATGATGAACACACACACACTCACATATATATATATATATATATATATATATATATATATATATATATATATATATATATATATATATATATATATATATATATATATTCCTCTTCAATTTGGACAGTGGAAAGATGACAGGTGTTGTAGTTATTGACCTATCAAAAAAATTAGACACTGTTGCCAGATGTAGTTGCTCGTAAAGTTGTCAAAGATTGGGGTGAATAATCTTGAACTTGATTGGATTAGCAACTACTTGGAAGATCGCAGCCAGCGCACGAATATGGATAGCCAAAATAGATACAATGGATCCGATGCATCACCTGTCCAAATTGAAGTGCTCTAACTTGAAGGCTCGATTTAAGGGGCCACTTTTTGATGTATGTAAATTATCTGCCATCTGTGACTAATTTATACAAAGTGCTATTCTATGTTGATGACACCCAGTTGTTTTATACAGCAGATGACTTACAGAAAATACATAATTCAATTCTCAGATACTTTTCAGCCGTCAGTAATGGACGCAAACACGTTAACCCTGAATGTTGGACAAAGCAAAGTCCATGAACTTTGGGACTTATCACTGTTATCAGCGTCTCAGAAATAGAGATTACCATGAAATTTAATGGTATCGAAATTCGCGTTGTTCGCCAATCTAAATTTAAAGGTGTAGTGTTAGACCAACACTTAAATTGGGAATCGCATGTAAACATGATTGCAAGACCGATGTCGAGACGACTAGGAGCCATATCGCATATTTGTGGACTAGAAAACCTTCGAATTGATGGTCACAGCCAAAGTGTTTCCATTGGTGACGTATTGTGGAGTAGCTGGGATGACGTGCGTTATAGAGATACAGTCGTCGGAACTGCGCTCAAAGGTCGTATGGGACCCACACGACCAATGTAAACACTGTATCCAAGGTACGATGGTGATTGATGAAAGTTAAAACATGTCTGTCATCATCTACATCGTATAATTTAAATGTTGCAGCTATGATGAAGTGCATCTAGATATCGTGTACGTACGCAATACATTGTTTGTAAACAAGAGACTCGCACAGGCGCAGTTCCGACGACTGTTTCTCTTCAAAGGAATACAAACAAAATCCAAAGGTTGCAAAGCAGAGCAGCTTAGTTAGTACTTGGCAAGGGAAAGACTTCAGTATCATTTTTGCGTCATCTCATCAAAATGGCATCCGATATATTGTCAGTGGAATTAAGAACCAGCTGTGATGACATGGAAATGTGCAGTGTCGTCCCCTCCATGTTTATCAAATGGTTTTCAAGATCTTAAATAATCAAATTTTTCAACGCCTGTTTCAAGGTCTACCATCAGTAATAAATTAATGGTGCCTGTTTCCTGCCTGGAAAAATGTAGAAACACTATTTTGAAAAGAGACATCAAGTTATAGAACATTTTGGATCTTTTGAAGAACTTTGCAAGTGTGAAAGTTTAGTGAAGGAATATGTTTCATTTTTAATTTTATGTTTTTATGCATAGGTTTTATATATGTCTGTCTTCACATGTCTTTATTGATTATTTTAGTATTTTTCAATACAGAACGTCATGGTAGATCATAGAACATCATTTGTGTGGAAAACAAATGACTTATCCCTGTTTAAATGAATTACAATAAATAAATAAAAAAATAAGTACATTATAAATGACATCATGAAGTAATTTGAGTAATTTGTGTGTAATTTATGTTTATAAAGGTTCGCGTTTGCATTTGAACGTTATATTGTCCATATATATATATATATATATATATATATATATATATATATATATATATATATATATATATATATATATATATATATATATCACGTGTATATAAATTGCAGGTATTTCAATGCAGCATTTATTCCCAGATGCGAATTGCAAATTTCAAATGACACGTGTTTTCCCTCTTTAGTCTCAATCTTATTCTGCGATCTACTACTAGTGTTTAGCCGGGTTATGGATCAGTGCGATCGGATTTGCCCACTATAGCTTTTGAAAATTGCCCGGGGTCCTTCATGAAAATGGCGTAATCTATATGTAAATTACAAAAACCAATAACGGTATCACGTGAAAGCTGATGCTTAGTAATTTCTTAAGATGACACTTCGGTGATGAAGATAGGTGTACTCAGACAAGAACATAACAGCGCCTAATAGTTTGCTTAATATACATACACTCACACGCTCGCGTGTAAGATATGTGTCTCTCTCTCTCTCTCTCTCTCTCTCTCTCTCTCTCTCTCTCTCTCTCTCTCTCTCTCTCTCTCTCTCTCTATATATATATATATAGATAGATAGATAGATAGATAGATAGATACATACATACATACATACATACATACATACATACATACATACATACATACATACATACATACATACATACATACATACATACATACATACATACATACATACATCTTGGTCAAGTATTCTAAAACAAGCCGTCGTCGGTCGTCAAAGCACGACTCCCAATCCGTCTTCAGGCAGACGGTATCAATCAAACTGATGACGTGATTCTTAGCCAACTAGATACGTCATCGAAGATCGTAAATCGTGCGTCTACCGTGCCTAATATTCTTACGATTGCATTTTCTAGCCATCGACGCACCAATCGATAAAATATAGAAAATCAACCAATGCCAAAATACAATTCATGGTGGACTAAAAAAAGGCACTGCGATTTTAACACTCAGAGGAGTATAGAAAATCAAACATTCTGATTACGCTTTGCAAGCTTATGAAAATTGTAAATCTTTATCCCGACATGAGAAGAGTACCTAGGACTGAAATGGACACTTTTATCAAGGTTGTTGTTTTTTTGTAGACGGGTTTATCTGCATTCTCAGCATTAGGTTTAGCCCAATTTAAGCGATTCTGTATGGACGTCATTCCGATGCAAACGATATAACCCTAACAGAATCCGCTGCCTGCAATCAATCTCAATAACGTCCTGGCCATAACTTGTGAGAAGAAATAAATTAGGGGGTAATTTATAGTATTGGGTGATTTGTTCTACTTGGATTAAAAGCTACTGAATCGATAGACAGGAACACTGATCTGACGACGAGTTCGAGTTTTGTCAGTGATGGATCAAACTCTGGGCATCTTTTAAAATCTGGACGGATTTTCTCTTCCGTTTCACCGACTTTCAGCATCTTCAATCCTGCCAGTACATTAGTACTAATTTTGGGAGCATCATTCACCTAAAATGTAGCTCAAACGTCTAGAATCTGCCTGCGGGAGGTGAACTTACAAGCAGATGACTTGCCTTGTCAACGATTGCCCTATGTTGAAGGACACGTGAGCATGTGTCTATGAAAGCATACATTAGTTTCTCAAAACGACATTATATTTTCAGGCGAACAGGCTGTGTGTGAAATATTGTACCAATATAAGACAGTTTAGCATCAAATGACTGTAGGAGGTGACCTGCATGGGTCGCAGCTGGAGATATACGAAGGGAGAATAATTGTGCGCTCTCTTTCCGAATTAATCCTCTGTACGTAGGCCTAGCAGACGATGTCTGATCGTGTTTGTATTAATTCCCTCGAGTTTCTGACAATGTACGCCTACGGAGATGCCTCTTTGACGAGGTGCACATCAGATCTGAGCGCTGCAGTCTCTGGCCGACACTTGTGTATGTTTTCCAGTCCGCGCTGTTGATTTGAGTGAAGCTTGTTAGCACGAAGTGTCGTGCGTGCCTTAAGGGACTTCCTTG